>CAHIKZ030002035.1:1305000-1390000 GCA_903632075.3 Acanthosepion pharaonis | reverse complement strand
GAAAAGATGGTGTTTGTACCTTAGTGATTATAACGAATCCAACTACAACTCGGCTCTCCGATTAACAACGCCGAGTTATTATCCACTATATAAACCGCCACATCAAACTTACAGCACCTGTTATTCCTAAACGGTCATCCATATGGATACTGACCAAGCTCAACGTTGCTTAACTTCGGTGATCGTACGGAAAAACGTGACGTCGCCGGATGCTTGAAGGTAATGGGAACTGAGGGCAGCAGTGAATTATCTGATCAACAAGCATACTTAGCAGAAAAATGGTTAGGTGAGATAGGAAAAAGACAAAGGTTACTAAGAGCAACTAAGGGCAGGAAGTTGTGGAGGCGCATGATCGCCTACGTCATGAAAGGACATGGCAAATGGAAGAAAATGAATGTGTGTATTCAGAGTTTTATTTAAATCAGTTTTATTTTTTTTAATGCAACCGTTTTCTTTTCTTTTTTATTTCTCTCACTGTGTTCTTGTAAAATTTTTGTTCCAAACCGTCTGTGCCATTATTTTCTGCGTCTGCAAAATTAGCTCGGAAAGTTGTCCACTGAACTGGGTTCTACGTCAAGGAGGTCATTCCGCTTCTAAAGACTTTATAGAGTCTTGGTGTCTGAACATGAAAGTTCGAAAAGAAACAAACCACTGTTTCATTATTTTTTTTTTCACATTCTCTGATTTTTTATTTCCATTAATTAATGTTTTTAAAAATTGTTTTCTTTTCTTCTTCTGTTTTTCTACTCTGGGGACGTTGTTCGCCATCTTATTACGCCTTATTATGGTCCATTCGAAAAAAAATAATGAGGAATTGAAAAAGAGAAATCGAATGAAAAGCATGAACTGAAAATAGAACTGAAAATTTATATTCCTTTTTAGAAGAACACATTTGTGTTACCGTTTCACTTCAAGCAAGGCAATAAATCCACTAAGACGCAAGAGGTTACTGAGAGAAAAAGAAACCGAGAAAATGTTATTGAAGAGAAATTATAATTAAAAAAAGCCGGGTTCAAAAACGAACGAAAATAACCGACGATTAATGTTGAATTTAAATTTTTGATAGTCGTAGCTGAAAGAAAGCTAAAAACAACAAGAGAGTTTCACGGACGAGAAATGTGAGTGAAGAAACTATTAACATAGAACTTACGGTTGCATCAAGCATTTTCAACAGTAAATTTATGAAACGTAACTGTCGATCTACTACTAGTACGCTTAAGTCGAAGTATCAAAGAGAAAAGTTCGTCATAACAATTATCATTAAATATTTATAGAAAAGACAGCGAAAAAAGATAAAGGTGCTGGTTAAATTTGGTGATGTCAACGAACAATTATTTGACACTTTTGTAATGTCAACGAATACTTGTTGTCACTTTTCGGGTAGTAGAGCCTTTGTAATCGCAGATACAACAATAGCACGCCGTTGAACAATACAGGTGTCAGACGCCTTCGAATATCACTCGCACTAATAGTAATTGCTCGATAATGCTCGAAGAGTGATCCGTATAGTGATCTAAATAAAGGAACAGTATAGTAAATAGAGTAGAGAATCGCGGTCTGTATAGTAATAGAGGATAGAATAGAGATAGCGATCAATTAGACGTCACGCTACCTTCCATACTTACGCTTTTTCTCTATGGTCACGTGGTCTACTTAATTCAATAATGGGATCGCCTGTGTTTGCACATTGGCGATCCATGTTCAAATTCAAGTGTCGGCAGCAAAACTTTATTCCTATATAACTGTAAATGATTGAAAACGACGTTTTATATTAGGAGCAAAAGCATTGCAGATTCTTCTTTGGATTTTGCCAATAATATCTAGATACATACCCGAAGCACCAGACGAGATATGACTGCATTATTCAATACACGGACGAATGTCAGCCTTATAAATTTGTAGTTTCCTGCGAGAAAAATGTCTAGCGCTACACAGTAAACCATCTTTCCTAGCAGTAGACATGGCAGTTGATTCGATATAATCGTTTCAGTTCATATCGTTGGAAAATGAATAGAAATTAGAAAAGAGTGTCATGGTTGGTAAATTGTCTTAGCTAGCTGCGTGTTTCCTAACATCGCCAGTTTAAAAAAATAATGAATTTAAATGATGCTGATTTTGAATGCAGTCGAATAGAACTTCCTTATGTGTAAGAGCGGAAGCACACACTATTTTTACGTCCTTATATTTGTTGCGTGAGTTTGCTGGTTCAAACCACATCATCTACAGAAACAACTTCTCTTTTTTCCGGGCAAATCTGAGAGAAATAAAGGGTTTGGTTTGGTTTACGGCTTATCAACCTCAATGGGTTATTTAATACCGACAAGATTTTTATTGCTGGTAATATTTCTTCTATCTATCTATCTATCTATCTATCTATCTATCTATCTATCTATCTCAGTATATATTGGTTTAATTTGATTTGTTTTACGGCTTATCGACCACAATGGGTTATTTAATGCCGACAATATTTTTTCTTCAAAAATATATTGATGGTAAAAATGTTTCCAAAAATGGATTGCTGGTAATAATTTTTTCTTCAAAATTTTATTGCTGGCAATTTTTTTACAAATATCTATTGCTGGTAATAAAAACTATATTAACAATTTTATCGTGTTTTGACCCTATTTTGGGGGTTAACTATTTGCCTATAGCTGGGACTCTAACAGGTGCTACCACCCCTGGTAAGGGTGGACCTGGGAACCCCAGCAATTAAGAGGTCGTTCCACGCTCCTTAAAGCCTCCTGATTAGAGGCCTTTCTGTTGGACGTAGTTTATCTAGTCTTACCCAGGACGCGGATTTTGCTTATTGTCATACACAGGGCGGGAAATTAAGGGCCATATAGGTGAAGATATATTTAACTGCGGGTACAACTTTCACTTGAGACACTGGTCAAGGAAACTATTTCATATCTATTCTTCGTTTCAACAGATAGTGGCTTATTATCTCTTAAACGACGCCTCTCTTCACTGTGCCGTTCTTGAAAACTTTTCTCGCCCGAATCTATCATATATAGTGCAATCTCGGTTCTCGAACAAATCGGTTTTCGAACAGAAAATTCGAAATGCCTCGGTTATCGAAAAAATTTTGGTTCTTGAACAACATTCCCGAACCGAGTGAACACGAATGGAATCATTTCTGAGTCGACCACCATTTTGTATACATTCTTGTGTTGTGCTGTGCTTTTCTTTTCCAATTTTATTGTACTGTGAATTTTTTTCTCTACATTGATTCCTATTGGAAAAATAGTTTCGGTTTACGAACATTTCTGGTTACGAACAGGCCGTTCGTAACCAGAAATGTTCGTAAACCGAAACTCCGAACAGGAGCGAATTAAATTCGTGAACTGAAGTTCAACTGTATAAGTCTACCATTCGTTTATGCTTCGAATATTGTAGCATCATATTATCTGGTGCTCCTGTTATATATTTAGGGATCCTTGATAAAAGGCAAAAAAAGTTATTGGTCCTGACCTGGCATCTCGGCTTCAGACACTTTCCCACCGCCGTAACATAGCTTCCCTGTATCTTTTCTATAAATATTTTCTTGGTAATTGTTCTGATGAACTTTCCGCTGTGGTTTTGTATGTTCATTTCCCCCACCCTTTATTTCTATCGTCACTTTCTTTAGTTTAATTCTCCTTCCCCTCTCTCGTTTAAGTGAACAGAGATGTCAGTTCTCTGGTGGATGTGGGGCACCTTTCGAAAATCGCGTCTGTGTTTCTTATTTGTTGTGTTTGAATGAGTGCGTTTGTGTGAGTGTTTGGACTAATGAGTGTTTTATATTTTTCAAAAGGCTTGCATCGATTTCGTCAAGTTAACTGATGTTTCTGACGCAGTTAAGTATAGAGTTTCTTTTTTTTATTACTAACACTATTTTTATTTAGTTTCTTGTAAATAGTTTTTGATTCATATTTGTAAATATTCTTTGGGTATTAGATTTTAAATTTTTGTTTTATTCCCTTCCCTAGACAGACATAATTTATACATATGGGGTCTAGTTAGGATTTTCATAGAGACATTGAGGTATTATGGTGAACGTACTAAGAATGGTAAGTAAGATAGCGATATTTTGGTGAAAGGGATATGGCGGTATGGGTTAAGGTTAGTGATTGTGTCTAGCTAAGTTAAGACAGATGAAGGCCGTCTCGTTTCCCCATTTGGTTTTGTGAGATATTTTTCATATGTTTATACAAATAAATAACTCTCTTTGCTATGGTACCTAGGCTTGATGTATTTACGCGAAGTACGAGATTGTTGGCAAGGTCTCACCATTTTACAGTTAAATTGGTTAGGTGTAAAGCTCTAGGCTAACACTTTCCCGAACCCCCGACTGGATGTAGCTCTGTCCGCACTCCATGAGTTCAAATAACGTTCTTTTTTCCTTGTTCTGTCTGTCTTAAATTGGTTGCCTATTGAACATATATCTCGGCGAGAAAACCGTCTCCTATATTATCACTTCGTACAACACGTTATTTTTTATAATAGACACGAAGCTACTCTAATTCTAATACATATTAAAGTCATATTGAAAAGAGCTCCGTATTTCACACAAGTGTTGAATATTCGTACTTAAAACAAGCCAAAATGCGACCGCCCTGGGTAAGACGATAAACTACATCCGCGTCCTGGGTAAGACGATAAACTACATCTGTGTCCTGGGTAAGACGATAAACTACATTCGCGTCCTGAGTAAGACGATAAACTACATCCGCGTCCTGGGTAAGACGATAAACTATATCCGCGTCCTGGGTAAGACAATAAATTACATCCAACAGAAAGGCTTCTGATCAGGAGGTTTTAAGGTGTGTGGAACCACCTCTTAATTGCTGGTGCTCCCAAATAGTTAACCTCCAAACTGAAGTCAAAACGTGTAAAAGTAGGTTTTTATACCAGCAAAACTTTTTTGTAAAAAATTATTACCAGCAAAAAATTTTGAAGAAGAAATTGTTACCAGCAATACATTATTGCCAGCAATACGTTTTTGGAAAAAATATTACCAGCAATATTGTTGTAGCATAATTACGGACGATAATGGGTATGTCCTCATTCATATAACTACAGTAGTAAATACTGGATATTGATCTGCAGTCGGAGTTTCATCTCCAGCTGTGCTGGTCAAACGCTCTGCCTTCGGGCAGAGATAATCCCCAGACGAGAATGTTGCATCTATTTCATACAAGTTAGTGACATAAGCTCTTATACTCTATACACTAAGTTAATCATGTTACCAGCAATAGAAATATTGTCGGCATTAAATAACCCATTCAGGTTTAGTTTGTAAAACTAAACCAAACCAAATCAAAATGCGAGGCACAATTTGATTTTCATTTCTCTTCACCTTTATGAACTTACATTTTGAAAGGCGGTCATTTTGAAGATGACGACCCTGATTAATTGTAATGCATCCTAATAGTAGCCCCAATCAGAAGATCTTTGAAAAAAAGGTATTCACAAGAGAATCAATGAGTGAAGTGTTTATCTCTGAGTGGAGAAGGATTGATCAATGTAACAATTTTTGTCTCTTGATCCACAAGATAAAATCTAAACAAGGAACATTATCGTTCTACGTATCTGGCGTGAAGCCCAGTAGGAAAACATTTCAAACCTCATCAGAAGTACAACAAGGTGGAAATAAAAGCCACAACATATTCTTCTATTTTTCTAGACTATGCTCTGCGAATTTGCAAGCACAGATGTGAAGAGATAGCCAATGACCACTTAAGTATTCCATATCACATCCCAAACCAATCAACCAATAGAAGACAACAATCCTGCTTTCCCTCCCGAGGCCAACGTATTGATAATGATTCGGAAGTATGCTATTCTGTTATGTATTCATGGTTGGGATAATCATAATCCTGATTTGTTTGTTTAATGGCACATCAACCTCTTATGAGTCATTTAATGAAGACATTTAATTTTCTCTGTAAATTTGAATTAATCTTGCCAGATACCCTGACCTGTTAACAGGTCGCCTCTCCACATAATTTACTCCGCGATGTAATTTGGAAAAACATTCTTTAAATATATCAGGAGTTAGTTTTAATGGTATTGAGATTTGCATTAGTCAATGTTTTTACATGCTGTTATGAATAATCAAGAGTGGCCTCCCCATTTTTTCGCTACACTCCTCTTTGAGAGAGCTGTTTCTGTTTATTGGGACTATAAAAGGACACTATACGTGAAGCTTGTATCCTCAGTTGAATAAAGCTTTCTTAAAGCCTACACCTGCGTACTTTTGTCATTACACATGCTATCCGTAGGTATAAGGTCGGAGGAGAGATTTAAAGTATTTCCTCCCCTTAATTGATATTATAGTAAGTTGCTTCACTTAAAATCACCCCCAACAAAAAACAAAAAAAAAAAACAACCAACAACACTCCACGCCATATGTTCTTCTTACCTACGTACATATATTCACTTACTAACCCTGTGGCTGGTGCTAATATAATGGAAGAAGAAAAAAACAAAAACAAAACAAAAAAACAAGCCAAATTCTAAATACCTTAAACTTGTGAGTGCTATACCGGAGAGCCTTATTGTTACGAAAAAACAAACTAACAGGGCAGGTTTCGAATATCCGTCGTGGGTGGAGAGAACATGTTAACTTAAATTAACATTAAATCCATTGGACACGTGGGTTTGAGAGCCAGTTAATGCCAGCTAAGAAATAAGAACCTAAGTTCCTTCGGCAGGGTAGGGGAAATCAATTTATCTAAATATTTGAAAGCTAAAATTCCTTTGGTCCCTCGCCCGCGAATACCTGTCTACGGTCTATAACAGCTAAAAGGCCCCGTATCAAGGGCGGCTAAGCCAGAACATTCAAACCAATTTGCTTAACGAAAGAATACAAAATGCAAAGCTCGTTAAGGTGAGAATCAATCAGTGACAACCTATTAATATTTAAATGTAAATTTTCATTGGATCCTTGTAAAAGAACTGTTATGTTTGGTATATCTCTCTGTGTAGTAGCAGCCGTAGGATAGTTCTCCGTGTTAAGTTTAGCAAACGGGTTTGCTAAGTAATCATATTTGCTAACCGCCCCACGCGGTCAGATGTGGCACAAGGCCAAATTTAACGTGGGTGGGGGAGAACCCGTAGGCTCGGGCAAAAATTCCCCGTAGACCCCGTAAAAAAACGGAGTCGGGTAGCTATCTGTCACCCCAGACGAGACTCTGTCCTTCGGCATAGCCTCGTCTGGGTTCCTCTCTTCCCGAAGGCAGAGAGTTTGACTAGCTTAACTGGAGACGAATCTCCAACTAATTGCCAAAGCATGTCGGGTTTGCTAAGCAATGCCCCTATGTTCACCAGATGTTCTCTATTTATAATTGTCTATCTCATTTGAATTCTATACTACAAGAACCAATTAATTTTTACATTTATTACCGAAGAACCCATTTTAACAAAAGCTACAATCTAATTCACACCGTACAGAAAGATCAACAAACTCACTAACATTCCAACCGGCCAAGAAAAAGAAAACAGTCTCAGTAAACATGGGTCATTCTAAGTAGTTTTAAAGCGAAACGTTGCACGTGGAACTAGAACAGTCTACCCGGGTGAGCAAAATAAAGGGTTCAGTTCGACATTCGAACCACCTGAAGATGGCTGGAGCGTACAACGGCCGAAACGTTGTAATAAATATGAAAAGTATTGTTGGTAATTTTACTATAAACATGTATTATTATATATTTTTAGAGTGACATTTATTGTCATTTTGTCCATAGCTGGGATCCTAACAGGTGCGACCACCCCGGGTCAGGGTGGAACTGGAAACAACGTAAGTTAATAAAGTAAAAAATTAAAAACGGTACATCAGTTGGAGATCCAATACAACTCATTTCCGGAGAAGTGAGATCAATCGCTCTTAAAATGAAACCAATACTATTACAGTTTGCGGACATCGAGAATCGTCTCATCTTTACCCTTACGGCATTCACCTGGAAGTGTCTTCTCACAAAAATTGACTTTCCCAGACACCATAGCTCGATCTCAGAGTTGGACATTGAGGATCTGTAAACAGTAGAAAAGGATTCTCAAATGAGTTTCATCAACCATAGCGAGGTCGAAGGATGATAGGCAGTTCCAGGGTCGTCAAAGCCTCTAATCTAATGATCAAACGCCTTACTACCGGATGTAGTTTATCGCCATACCCAGAGCGGTAAACGATAAACTTTTACCAAACAAAAACTATTCTGCGGAATTGGAATTAAAGCAGTGATAGGATATAATCTGAATCTGTCATAAAAATTCAGGATGTGTAATTAGTAAATATTAACACTTCAAATGCTTCACTCTTAAAAATAATTAGTGTAGGAGATCAGGGAATTAACATTGAATAGGCCAGAGGCAGTTTCACTCATCACTACAAGTTGCTACTAAACTAAAACGTTAACCTGAAAAAATGAGTCATTTTCTTAAATAGCATCATCAAATCGAGTCTTTCATATAGATTCCATGTTTGGCACCAAAACCGTTCGGAAATATCTAGACTGTCGGCTGTATATAACCGCTTTTTTAGATATTTATCTAAGAAAGCAATTTTTAACTATATAATTATAAATGTACTTTCTTTCTATCTTTTCTTTTCTTTTAATTTCTCTTTATTTTCTTTTTTCTTTTTCTTTTTTAATTCTTTTCTTTTTACTTTCTTTCATTTTTCTTTTCTTTTTCATTTTTTCTTTCCTTTTTTCTTTTCTTTTATTCTTTCTTTTTTCTTCTTATCTTTTTTCTTTTCTTTTTGAAAAAGCAATTTTTAACTATTTAGTTAAAAATTTACTTTTTCTTCCTTTTCTTTTTGAACGAGGGAAATAATAAACCTAAAGAGGAGGAGACACTAACGAGAAGGGATCCCCATAGCCTGACGAAGCCGAGGCCGGTTATCCTTCTCAAAGCTAGTCTTTCCTATTTACCCATAGCTAAGGTGGGGGGGGGGTAGAAGAGGATTCATACCTTTCCTGAGAGTATTCGCATATAATGGATTAAACTGGAATTCGAACTCGGCTCTTCGATTCCTTAATCCGAGCCGCTGTCCATTACACCATCGTACCTTCTTTTGAGCGAGTGGCAGAATCGCGAACAAAAGAAACTTTACTAAATTAAGCAAACGGCATCACTTGATGACTGCCAGCAGCGGCAAGAGCTAAAATGGATATCACTTGTAACTAGAAGTGAAAATAATGATATAACAATGTTAACATTCCATCCGTCGCTACTGGAAAGAACAATAACAGCTACTTGAGAAAACTATTTTCTTCAAAAATTGCTTTAAGAGACAGTAATGAATTACTCAGTCAATAAATGCCGAATGTTTCCATATAAGGAAAACGCTATTATTTTCATTTGCATACGATTAATGGACGCACGTCATTTTGCAAAATTGTGCGAAGAATGTAACACAAACTAAATCAGAAAATCATTTAATATACGCGTATAAAAGTGTGTGCGTAATAAAGTAAGACAGGGATGGGAGAAATAAGCCTTACTATTTGTTATTTTGATACGGAGCTATTTATAAATAATATAAATTATATCGTATATTTCTTCCATTCTATCACATGTAATAATTCCGCATCATTCCCTTTCCTCATAATCCTGTTTTTTTTTTTATTTTTATATTGGGTCAAAACGAAAGTGTTGATTCAATATAAATTATCTGGCGGCACGAGAGTATTACGGCCATAATTGTTTTGTCCTCGATGCTGAATCGCTAATTCATTTCCGGTTACCTGCTTCCGCCTTTCAACACATGCGCAGAATATTTCACTCCCTGTATTTTTTTTTTCTTTCATTTTTCATCGATATGGTTTAAGTGAATTGCTCCTTGTTGGTATTAGTTCTATAGATATTTTCCAATAAATTATTTATGATGAACGCGAGTTTTCGGAGAAAAATCAGTCGTGATAAAATTAAAAATAATCTTGCAGTAATCCCATGGTACAGAATTTCGTAAATAATTCATGTGTTTAAGAAAAAGAAAAGTTAAAATTATTCATTGTTATATTTTATATCTATTTATCTAAGTCTAAAGAATGCTGAGGAGCAAAAGAGTTTCTTAATGTTTTAATAACTTGTGAAATATAAAAATCTTACATTATATTCATCCCCATTTTCTCAATTTCACATTTACAATATATATATATATATATATATATATATATATATATATATATATATATATATATATATATAAAAAAAGAGAAAAACAAGATGTAGTCAACAAAATATTGTCTACGGTACTGACTAAGAAATTGAAAATTAAGTAGCTTTTTATTTTTTATTTATTTATTCTTATTTCGATATATAATTTGAATTTGTATATTTATTGTCCTTCGTGAGTCATATTTCAATTATTTTTCTTTAAATGAAGAAATAACCCAGAGGAGAAACCCAACCAGACTTTGAATCTTTTTGAAAGTCAATAGGAAAAAAAAAAGTGAAAAAAGTACTATTTTGTTTTTATTTTTTTAAAATTTATTCTTATTTCAATAAATAATGTGAATTTGTATATTTATTGTCATTCGTGAGTCATACGTCAGTTTTTTTCTTTCAATTAGAAAAGTTTTTTTTTTGTTTTAATTAAGAAAAGAGTAAAAAAAATAATACTTTGTCCTTTCTTCTTAAAATAACAATTTTGACAATAAACATTGTTTTAAGCCTGGGGCCTTTTTTTTTTCTTGCTACGCGTTCTTTTTTGTTTTGTTTTTTTTTTCATAAAAAAACATGGAGGCACCTAAATTCACTTCTTTCTTTTTTTTATTTAATTCATAACCTAGAAATTAAACACAACGCTAGATTATTATTCATTCAGTTTATTCAAGTATTATTCATTTTTAATATTTTCCCCCTCTCAAATCTATTTTAGTTAGCACTGAATTTACTTCTTTAATACTAATAATTATTTCATTTTCACTTTGACATTTAGAGATGAATAAAACTAACCAGTGTTTGGAAAGGTGCAGCGTACTTCAAAGTAGAAAACCATCTGGGCATGTCTTCCGAAAGGGATGGATGTGAATATGGAAAATAGCAAAAATAACTTGACATGGATGACATTAGGCTTCATGAAATTGACTTTCCTCTAGTTGAATGACCTTGTTAGGCTTCAGAAAAAGGGTATGTGAGATATAATTTCTCAATGTGTACAGATCTGTGAAGAAGTGTCCAAATTCGATACATCATCTACATTCACTTCATCAGTAGTTCCCACGGAGACACCAGCCCCTATCTTGGAGGTAAACGCTTACTCAGGCGCATTTGTGTTTTTTAAACGCCCACGGAGCCAACCTGTGATTTATACTGCAAATTTTCTGGGAAAGATCGTGTTATTTAGTGTGATCAACAAGTCACAGGTCATCGTGGGCGACTGGAGTGTGCTCAAGTCGTCGCCTACGATGACTTCATGCTAGCAAGGGTTCCGTTTAATCCAATTTCACTCACAAGACTAGGGTCAACCCGTGGTATGGTTTTCAGGCACTTTCCAAAGGTGGCGCAGGCTGGGATCGACCCAACGAACTCATAACTTCCTGAGAAATCAACCATGATGAGATTCTTTTTGAATTTGTTGGTCTGATGAATTGGATCGTGATTACGATTCCAATGTAATAAATTATAAACATGGAATATTAGAGTTTGAGCCTTTTTATATTATATTTTTGCTCTGTCTTGTACATAGAGCTCTACCTGGATTTTATACTCATCGAATATATATATATATATATATATATATATATATATATATATATATATATATATATCATTCGATTACTCACTATTAGTCAGACATAAATTTTTATATCACACACAAGCACACGTAGGCTCTCTCTCACGCACACACAAATATATATATATATATATATATATATATATATATATATATATATATATATATATGATTGCTTGATCGATTCCTAGTGCACCCATCTGCAATGGCGATTAGCTAATCCTTGTTGCAGACGCCTGCTCAGTCATGGTTGCGTTTCTTTACTATTCACAGGTTTACTTAATTACAGTTTCTGGGCGTGAACGCATAACCTGACATGGCCAGTAATTGAAATAGGTGGATACTTTCAGACCCTCGGTCTTGCTGACTTGCGATTCCGTGCTAGCACAGCCACAGAGGCTTCGGAACTTGGATAAACTCGTGTTATGGTTTTTCAGGTACTTTCCAACACTGTCGCTCGCTGGTATCGTCTACCCAGGGTCTTATCCAGAAGCCACGTCCTTGACAGATCGGCCATCTTGAGTTTCGAATCCCGGTTTCATTGTCGGAACGCTAACTCTCTAACAATTCAGCCATGTCTACTATATATTTATGTCTGTTGATCGGAAGATGTCTTTCCATCATTTAGGCCTGCTGTTCGAGGTTTTCGCTGAGTAATCATGTACCATCAATTAGTTCAAGACTAAGTTTGTTAAAAATTACAGAAATATTTACGATATGATGCGCAGTGTTCGCATTTTATAGTCTGTGTAATCAGGAAGCGCGCGTCTTTCTTAATGAAGTCTTCCATAGCTCTTCGTATTCCAAACTTTTAATGCTGTCAACAAAAAATAAAAAGTAAAGAAACCATGTAAAATGAGGTGAACTCAAGAGACAGAATTTAGATCAGCCATAATGAGGCGAACGGAAGTGGGCGGACGAAGGAAGAAAGAAAGTAACAAGAGCGCAAGGTATTAGAAGTAGGCGGAGGATATATATATATATATATATATATATATATATATATAGAGAGAGAGAGAGAGAGTGTATATTATGAAATGAACAAAGTCCTACAATTATTTTAAGACATTTTTTATTTTTATACGTTCTTTTTATAGATACAAATATTTAAATAATTTCTCTGTTTATAATAAACAGTATTAACGACATTTACCGGCTTGAAAGTTCGAGAAATCTTCATAGAAAATATGCGTACTGCGACTGGAATCGAACCTGTATCCTATAAGGAACCGTCATATAGCCTGACGTGCCTTTACCGATTTCGCCACAGAGGAGCGTTTCGGTTAGCAAGGTCGATTTTACTGTTTTTAAACTACAATTCTCCATAATTTTCACTCTTACATTCATATCTGCTCGATGCGTATCCAAATGTGAACAAATGACGTCACACATTATAAAATGGAGAAAGTCCGACAATTATTTAAGATACTTTTTTTATGTTTATACGTTCTTTTTTATAGATACAAATATTTAAGTGAATTCTCTGTTCATAATAAACAGTATTAACAATATTTACCGGCCTGAATGCCCGAGAAATTTTCATAGAAAATATGCGTCCTCCGACAGGAATCGAACCTGTACCCTACACGGAATCGTCATATAGGCTGACGTGCTATGCCATTTATCTACATAGGTGGCGTTTAGTTAGCAAGGTCGAATTACTGCTTTTAAATAGGAAATCTCCCATGATTTCTCGCGAACGCTCATATCTGCTCGATGCGTATCTTAACGATTGAGACACAGAGGAGCGTTTCGGTTAGAAAGGTCTTGGAGACTTGTAGTTTAAAAACAGTAAAAGTATGCTTGGCGCCAGAAACTCCAATACAAACATTTCAGAATGTTTGGGTGTCAATCTGAGGACAGTGCAGAGGATTCAAAAAGAGTTGGATGAGTCTAATAGTGATTACGAATGTGTTTGGAGTGATCATTAGTGATGGCGATGTTATGACTCCGTTCATCTTCCCACAGGGCCTGGCAACACGGAGGCCTATATCAAGTGACTGGATGAGGTAGTGCTGCCTTCGGTAATGAGGGTGGCTGCTGGAAGACCCTATATCTGGCAAGACTCAGCACCATGCCACACGGGTAGGAAAATCCATTCATGGCTGACAGACAATTTCTGAGACCAAATCACCCATTGCATTTGGCCATCTAACTCCATACACTGCAACTCCCTTGATTATTATGTGTTGGTCGTGGTTGAGCAAGAGAACAACAAAACGTCTTTTAACAACAAAAATGAACTGAAGGTAAGGATTATGGCAGCATTCACCAACTTAAACAAGGAACCATTCAGAGGTGTTGCAGGAAATTTTGAAGTCGACCGGAGGCCGTAGCTGACGCCAATGGCGATCTTATTGAATACATTTAATCTTTAGTATTTCAAAATATTTTTGTATGAGTTTGGAAAATATATCTGTTAAAATGAAATCTATCTATCTATCTATCTATCTATCTATCTATCTATCTATCTATATATATATATATTTTATATAAATATATATTTATATAAATATATAATGATAGAAATATATATATATATATATATATATATATATATATATATATATATATATATATATATATTTCTTTTCCATATATATATATATATATATATATTTATATAAGTATATATTTATATTATCTGTGAAAAGTGTGTGCATATAAATATAAATATAAAAATATTTTCAAAAATTAATCAGTTTGTCTGACGATCGCAAAAGCGTGAAACCCAGGGTTACAAAATCACATCAATCCAACCAAATATATTTATAATAATATCTATCTATCTATCTATCTATCTATCTATGTATGCATGTGTATATATATATATATATATATATATATATATATATATATATATATATAATATACAGAGACAGCGTAAAAGTGCTCGAATGTAATGAAAAAGAAAATAAAAAAGAAAGGAAGAACGAAAAAAAGAACGAAAGAAAGGAAGAAAGAAAAATAAAAGTAATGAATAACAAAAGAAGGAAAGGAGGAAGTAAAAAAAGGAACGAAATAAATCATGAAAGAAGCAAAGAAAGAAAGGAGAATGTAAGGACTAAAGGAAGAACTAATGAAGGAAGGAAGGAAAGAAAGAACTACCGACAGAAGAAAAGAAGGAAGAACAAAAGAAAGAAAGAAATAAGAAAAAACGAAAGAAATCCATAAAGAAAGAAAGGTCTAAGAAAGAAAGAAAGAAAGAAAGAACTAAAGAAAGCACTAAAGAAAGAAAGAACTAAAAAAAGAAAGAACGAAAGAAAGAAAGAAAACAAAAAGAACTAAAAAAGAGAGAAAGAACTAAGAATGAAAGAAAGAAAGAAAACAAGAAAGAAAACAAGAAAAAAAACAAGAAAGAAAACAAGAAAGCGCTAAGAACGTAAGAAGAAAGAAAGAACTAAAGATGTGCACTAAAGAAAGAACACACCAAGGAAAGAAAGAAAACAAGAAAAAAAAAATAAAAAAAAATAAAGGAAGCACTAAAGAAAGAAAGAAAAGAACGAAATTAAGAACTAAAGAAAGAAAACAAGAAAGAACTAAAAAAGAAAGAAAGAACAAAGAAAGAAATAAACAATGAAAGAAATAATGAAAGAAAGAAAGAAAAGAAGAAAGAACTAAAAAAGTAAAAAAGAAACAATGAAAGAAATAATGAAAGAAAGAAAAGAAGAACGAACTAAGAAAGAAAAAAACAATGAAAGAAATAATGAAAGAAAGAAAGAAAGAAAGAAAAGAAGAAAGAACTAAAAAAGAAAGAAAGAAACAATGAAAGAAATAATGAAAGAAAGAAAGAAAGAAAAGAAGAAAGAACTAAGAAAGAAAGAAACAATGAAAGAAATAATGAAAGAAAGAAAGAAAGAAAAGAAGAAAGAACTAAAAAAGAAAGAAAGAAACAATGAAAGAAATAATGAAAGAAAGAAACAATGAAAGAAATAATGAAAGAAAGAAAAGAAGAAAGAACTAAGAAAGAAAGAAAGAAACAATGAAAGAAATAATGAAAGAAAGAAAGAAAAGAAGAAAGAACTGGAAAAGAAAGAAAGAACTAAGAAAGAAAGAAACAATGAAAGAAATAATGAAAGAAAGAAAGAAAGAAAGAACTAAAGAAGCGCACTAAAGAAAGAAAACACTAAGGAAAGAAAGAAAGAAAACAAGAAAAAATAACGAAAGCACTAAAGAAAGAATGAAAGAAAGAAGAAAGAAAGTAAAAACAACAAAAGGACGAAAAAAAAAAGAAGGAAGAAAGTATTACGGAAGTAGAGAACGAACTTGGGTACGGAATTGAATATAAAGTTCCTGTCATTGCTGATTAGCCGCACCAATAAAATACGTGTGAGATCTGCCGAAAATGAAAGACAAGATGGCTAAATCCGAAAATAAATAAATGAAATGATATAAAAAAAAGACAATCTTCAGTGGAAGAATTGGGAAGAACAAAGATGATACGACAAACCCGGCAATATAATTAAATGTACGGACGTAAAGATGGAAAGAACAATAAGCCCGGCTCTCTGTTATTATCGCCTCTGTTTCAATCGCAATCAATCTATTTCTGACATGTTCTTCACAATCAGGGCATTTTTCACTCGTGCCTGTGTTTTCAGCGTTTCCTGCTTTCTCTATGCGATGTTGACTTGTATCGCAACTTCTAGAAGATATACCAGTTAATTCATTTACATTTATAGATAATACAAGTTTGTCTTCTCAAAGATAAAGAAGAGACAGAGATGTAGTTCTACAGAAGGATACTGAGAATATCATGGGCTGCACATCTTAGTAACGAAGAAGTTTTAGAGAGAATAAAAAATCGCACGTACTTAACATCAGAAGTAGAAAGTTGAAGTTCCTAGGGCACATGATGAGGACAGATGGCTGGGAATATTTAATACCCACAAGAGAGAATAAAGCCAAGGCGAGTGTCAGAGGAAAAACGATGCATACAGAACAAGGTTTAGGAAACATAAAAAAAGACAAAATTTATGAAGACAATGGAAAGAAAATTGTAGAGAGCCATGATTGCCAACGTCCTGAAGGGTCACGTCACATAGAAGAGGAATTTATTAAATTGTCTTTACTTCCCATTCGTTCACTCTTTATAGCAATCTATTCCTTTTTACTTTCTTTTTCTCTCAATCTCTCTCTAGTAACTTTTATGCGTCCCTTCAGGGCGTAGGCGATCATGGCTCTTCATATCTTCCCCTGCCTTGCACCTCAGTAAGTTTTGCCATTTTTATCCTATCTCCTAAACCCTTTTCTACTCTCCATTTACGCAAGATCATCAAGTATGTTACAGGCTACCTTCCTCTGTTCCCTCTTTCTCTCAATCTGTCCTGTGAGTACCACGTTTTCCAAGCCCTCTTTCCTCATTACGTGTCCCAGAAATTTCAACTGCCTCTTCCTGATGTTAAGTATAAGTTTCCTTTTAGTTTCGATTTTCTCCAAAACCTCGTTGCTATTCACATGTTTGGTCCATAGTATCCTCAGCATCCTTATGTAGAACCACATTTCTGCTGTGTCAAGTCTCTCCTACTCATGTTTATCTCTTTCACCTCTCTTTGCTGTGACCTTTCTCAATATACCTTTTCGTCTATTCCACACTCGTTACTCTTATCTCTCTCTCTCTCTCTCTCTCTCTCTCTCTCTCTAGTAACATTTCAATTTTGTTTCTTTGATTGGCGACCATCCATTCTTCCCTCTCTTTCCAGCAATTCACCTTTCTCTCTAACGACATTTTAGTATTGTCTTTCTGACTCATTCCCACTTTGAATTGACCTGATCTTCTTATCTCTCCCCCTTCCTCGAGTGGTCCATTTTTTTACTCACTCTCTGGTTACATCTCTCTCTTGTCTACAATTTTCTGTTTACTGATTCACCCGTCTTCCATCTCTCTCTTTATCTCCCTCTAGCGGCCCATAAGTCTTCTCTCTTTCCCGCTCTTCCTAATGGCCTTTTCTCTTTCCATGTCTTCTCTCTTTCACCTTCTAGTCACTCTCTCTCTCTTATCTCGTTCCCCCTTTCTCTAGTGATCTTTCTCTCTAAGAACTTTTTTTTTACAGAGATCCAACCGTCTTCTCTCTTTCATCCTTTAGCGACCCAGTAATCTTATCTCTTCCCCCTCTCTCTATTGACCTTTCTCTCTAAAGACATTTGTCTTTTTACAGAGATCCACCTATCTTTCCTTTCTCTTCCTCTAGCGACCCAGTACTCTTCTCTCTTTCCCTTTGTGACACTAAGCCGTCGGCCCGTGGTCAATTCCCAGTCGCGGCGCGAAGCTGTAACGTTTCTTCTACCGGCGTTTTGGGGTTGAATCTTTGTCGCTGCCACCAGCTTGTGTCCCGGTCGTTCGGTGGTCGTCGCTACTCGGCGAAATCCCTTGGTCAGGATACCAATATGTGAAACTCAGCCGTCCAGGGTCGAATCCAGTGGTCAAGGCACCAATATGAGGCACCAGGTCGTCGAATTCTGGTCGTCGATGTTAACGGCTTCACCAGCTGTACCGGTTCAATGCCAGCTCTATCGTTCTCAGCTCACTTGGAGGTCTGGTTACTGGAGTAACTGCTTCGATCTCAAGTCTAACCTACTCACGTTGTAACTTTGATCTTAGGTAGACGAGATCAATCAGGCGTCGAGCCGTAGAGCAAGCTGAGTCCAGATTGAAGGTGGCACCGCACAAGCGCAAAGAAAAAAATAAATAAATAAAAGAAAAACCCAAGAGGTTCAAGTATTTTAGGAAATAACAATTCAACTTTATCCTTCTGTTATATACAGGAGCGTGTTTTTCTCCCAGCCCATTTCCTACGAAATGTGACACTTCTATGTTTCAAGTAAGTTGGTCCTCTAAGTCAACAGGTTTAGTTTTTAATTGCTGGCTTAACTTCGTTCGTCAGTATAACTTACTCTGTCGTTCGTGAGGGAAGGTCGGAGGAGAGTTATCCTCCTAGACTCTTTCTCTCTCACATTGATAGCTCATACCAATCCATTCAGTGGGCGTTAACATCTTCTCCGCCTTTCTCATTCACCTCCTCCTATCACCATGCTACCGTACGACCAATGATCTCTCGGTCGTGTGGATGTGGCTACGCTGGCCTCCTTGAAATTATAATCTAGAACTTTTGTTCCTTTTTTTCCTTTTCCATCGGCCAAAATTCTTACGAACCCCTACATTGCCAATTAAATTTTTATCATATCTTCTCCTTATCCTGGGCGACCCAAAAGTCACTTAGCCAGCACTCTTACCGTCACATTAATCACTGTCAAAGTTTGTCATCTGGTCTTTTACGTTAAGTTAGTTTAATAGAAAGCTTGACTTGTTAAGAAATTAAATTCTTTTATCTCGCCAAATCTCAATTCTCCCCTCTAATTTCTGGGGAGTGCCAAAAGTTTACAATTGCCACATTGCTATTCGGCGGCTTAGCTTCTGTTGGCAAAGTAAATGATAACGATCCTCTCACCTATATCGAGACAATTCCAAAATTTTATAATTACCACATTGCTTCTATTCGCCTGTATCCAAGAAAAAAACAAAAAACAAAAAAAAAAAAAAAAAAAAAAAAAACGATATCTTGGAAAAATAATTAACATTGATTCTCCCTGCCTCTATCGGCATTCGTCTCCAGCCGAAATTTTTATGACCGGCACGTGTTTTGGCCGATAATTCCATATTTGCTTTTCTTTCTATCTCCCTTGGCGAGACATAAATTAACTAGACAGGACCTCACACACGGCTCTCTCCGCGGGCTTTTTTTGTAAATAAAATAAAATCTTTCTTTTAACGTCGATCAGTCTATCTTTCGTGATAGCTTTTTTCTTTTTCCGCTATTTTTCTGTTTTAATTTCTATGATTAATTAGTTAGCCAATTACCATAGCTAAATAGTGTCACACCTGTCTCTCTAGTGACCTTTCTCTTTCGTCTCTATTTCTCTTTTTACAGAGATCCACCCGTGGTCTCTCTCTCCCCCTCTCGTGACCCAGTAGTCTTATCATTCCGCCTCTCTCTAGTGACCTTTCACTCTAACGATATTTCTCCGTATACAGAGATCCACCCGTCTTCTCTCGCGCGCCTTCTAGCAACTCAGTACTCTTATCTTTCCCCCTCTCTCTAGTGACCTTTCTCTCTAATGACATTTCTCTTTTTACAGAGATCCAACTAGCTTCTCTCTCTCTTCTAGCCACATATTATTCTTATCTTTCCCCCTCTCTCTAGTAACCTTTCTCTCTAACGTTATTTCTCTTTTTACAAAGAGCCACCCGTCTTCTATTCATCACCCTCTAACAACCCAGTACTCTTCTCTCTTTCCCACTCTCTGTAGTGACATTTATTGTTAATATTTCTCTTTCTATAAAGATCCACCCGTCTTCTCTCTTTCTCTCTCTAGCGACCAAGTGCTCTTATCTCTTTCCCTCTCTCTCTAATGAATTTTCTTTTTTGTCTATATTTCTCTTTTTACAGAGATCCAGCCGTCTTCTTTCTCTAACGATCCATTACTCTTTTCTATTAGGTTGGTGCAAAAATAATGACGTAATAATGTCGTTTTTTGACGTTAAAAATACATCAGAAAACGACATTATTACGTCATTATTTTTGCACCAACCTAATATCTCTTCCTCTTTTTCTCTCTAACAATTCTTCACCCATCCATCTCTCTCTTTATAGCAACCTGTCACTCTTTTCGGACTCACCACTTTTGTCTTTTCCCCTCTTTGTCTTCATATGAATCTGGCATTCCACCCTGTCTCTGTCTATCTCTCAAAAATGAAGAATTCATTAACACCAAAACCGTAATCTCTATTTACATTATTCGGACTATTGTCCTCATCTTTGTTGCCATATTTATTACAACATTTCGGCCGTTGTACGCTCCGGCCTTCTTCAGGCGGTTGGAATATCGAACTGAATCCTTTATTTTGCTCACTGGAGTAGACTGTTCTAGTTCCACGTGCCATGTTTAATGGATGTCAGTTATCTCCTGTTAATTCCCCTCTGCAAGTTCTCCACTGCCTGAACCGGGTATTGAATTCACACACTTTGTGTCTTGTCACTTGGATCTAACCAACGCCTTTATCCACTGTGCTTCGTGTCCTTGAATGATGAGGACAATAGTCTGAATAATGTAAATAGTGTACATAATAATTAATACATGATTAAAAATATGTATCAATATGGTGATTTTCTTTCATCTTTTAATGATAATGTTATTAAGCTGATCAGACGATATGAAAAGAATTTATATAAAATAAATAGACAAAACTTGTCTATATTATTTAATGAAACTTGCATCAATGAAAAATGCTGCCTAAATACACACAATATATATACATATATATGTATATGTATGTATACATATGTAAATGTACCTATATATATATATTTATTTGTGTATATATATATGCGTATATATGTATATATAAAACGTGTTTATGTTAACGCAGCAATTTACATTTAAAGTAAATTATTTTAAGTTAAAAAAAAAAATTAAATTTAAAATTCCTAGCGCCCTGTCTCCTTCATGGTCACGCGTTGTCCCTTCACCGTTAACATAATTTTAGTCTGATGATCCCTTAAAGCCAGAAAACCTTTTTCCACCTCGTTATTTTTCATAATATATACATACATACATATATAAATACATACACACACACACACACACACACACATATATATATATATATATATATATATATATATATATATATATAAAATTTCTCCGATTTAACCAGTAGAGAAGACAATATTTATGAATAAATATGACAATAGGAAAACTAGTAATTGCTGACGCGTTTCGTGCAATGTGGACATTATCAAAGCAAAGCTCAGATAGCATGACTTGCAAGTATATGTTACACGATGGTACTAATTGTTACCCGAGGAAAAAAAAAAGAAAGAACAAAAACAAACGTTACGACAGTTTTTTTTTGTTTTTTTTATATGCACAAATCCCTTTCATAAAAAAAAAAATATATAAAATAAAAAAATAAATAAATCTCCATAGACATGCAAACTAGACGAGGGTTAATACATCTTACGTTTAAAATTTAGACACCCCCACCTTTCCCTGACTTGACATCTATGAAAGTAACTCTATACTGATACTTATTATTAACACCCAACGCACGCCTACCCAATTTAAACAATTCGCCTTAGCTGTTACCATGGAAATTTTGATTTCAATTTTTAAAACACGTAAATTTCAGAAATACGTTATTCCAATAAAATTTCGCTTGAAGATGGAACAGAGCTTACTTTAACTCAATTTAATTCAAAAAATTATATTGAAGTTTTTGGCTCTTGTTTTGAAACATGGGACTTCTTATGTCGCGATTTGGAATCATATTTTTAAATAAATAATTATATTTACGCTCTACATTTGTATCGAGCACTATTTTTTAAAAATAATAACTAAAATACTCAGGGACTTTGGATTATTTACCTAACCAGTTCCTTCCTATTTTCTATATATTTTCACATATTATATATATATATATATATATATATATATATATATATATATATATGAAAGTGAACATTAAAGTCAACACTCAGATGCTTCTGAGTGTTGAATTCAACGTTCTCTTTGAAGTTTATATTTACATATCTCTGATATTGGGCACTTTATCCCATAAATACAGCACATCTTAAAACTATACTTCTTCACAGTAGTAATCATTTAGTAAAAATACTCGGTTAGTAAAAAACTCGGATAGCACGACTTGCAAGTATATGTTACACGATGGTACTAATTGTCACCCGAGGAAAAAATTTGGAAAAAAAAAAGATAGAACTAGAAACATCCGAAGAGGGCGAAACAAATCGTCCAGTGCCTTATCTTTTAATCGAAAGAAAAACCTAAGCGAGTAAAAATGTTAAAACGTAGAATTTGTTCAAATTATTGATCATGCTAGATAACACGCTCTCTCCCAGAAACTTTGACTAAGGTCTTCTCTGTATATTCCACAGGTATATTCCAATGTATATTCCACAGTATAAGCCACAGGTAGGCTCTGTGGGTGTTGAACAAACACAAAATGCGTCTAAGCCAGTCTGCAGTATAGATTGGCTAGCCGCCCGAGTATACACGTATCCTCGAATACGAGCGGCCAGCTATACAACGATATATATATCTATATAAAGTTTAATTAAAATATCGATTTTGTCACTTAGCTGATTGCTTTTACAATCAACAGTCTGACTCTAGAGTTTTATTGACTCATTTTATTTAATTATTTCTTTTTGTTTTATATATATATATATATATATATATATATATAGAGAGAGAGAGAGAGAGAGAGAGAGTGACCTGAAAGTATGCCATGTTTCAACGATAACTTTACATAACATTTTTAATATTAGAAAATTGTTTAGTTATGTACAAATATTTGTTGATAGTTCGACCATATCAATAAAGAAAAATATTTCGATGTGAAATTCAGTTACCAAATATATCAATAGACCCGTTTAAATATGTGACAATTCATTAAACTCTTTTAAATGTGAGTTTTCACTATTTACATTACTCAGATTAGTGTCCTCATCTTTTCGCCATATTTATTACAACGTTTCGGCCTTTCTGTATCTGTCTTTATTTCTGAGATGAGGTATTATGTACGTTATTTACATTATTCGGACTATTGTCCTCATCTTTGTCGTCATATTTATTACAATGTTTCGGCCCTTCAGTATCTGTCTATATTTATGAGATGAGGTATTATGTACATTATTTACATTATTCGGGCTATTGTCCTTATCTTTGTCGCCATATTTATTACAAAGTTTCGGCCGTTGTACGCTCCGGGCTTCTTCAGATGATTGGAATATCGAACTGAACCCTTTATTTCACTCACTGGGGTAGACTGTTCTAGTTACATATGCCATGTTTAAGGACACATGAAACATTGGATAAAGGCGTTGGTTAGATCCAGTGACAGAACCCAAACAATGTGAGTTCAATACCCGGTTAAGGCAGTGGAAAACTTGGAGAGGGGAATTAACAGGAGATAACTGATAACTGATATCCATTAAAAACATGGCACGTGGAACTAGAACAGTCTAACCCTGTGTGCGAAATAAAGGGTTCAGTTCGACATTCCAACCACCTGAAGAAGGCCGGAGCGTACAACAGCCGAAACGTTGTAATAAATATAGCGAAAAAGATGAGGAAAATAGTCCGAATAATGTAAATAGTGTAAATAATACCTCATCTCAGAAATATAGAAAAATGTCAATTTTCCTTGGACATTTCGGAAGTTTCATATTGAAAAAGATTTTTTCTTCATAATTATTCTGATTTCTGATTATTTTATATTTTGATATTAATATTTTTTATTCTTAATTATTTTATTAATATTATAATATTTATTATTATGTAATACAATCACTCGCCACTTTTATCTGTTATTCAGTTGTTGTTTAACAAATCATTTCACTTGGAGATTAAATCATCCCAAGCACACATACATACTATTTTTTTCCTCTAGATTCAAATATACAAAATGTTGCAAGTCGTACTCCAAGGTGTGGTTTGTATATTGCCTTTTAACAGGATTTTTTTGCTTTTATCAGATTTGTTTATTGCCTTTAACCAGCTTTCCCGATAGGGATTTACTAAGCCTAGCTTTGATGCGGCACAAGGTGGAAAGTATAAGGCCAAGCAGTGAAGATCGAATTCACAATTCAGTCGTAGTTGATCTAGCCAGATAAGCTTGCTAACCGTTAGATCAAACCAGGTTTCCCTATTGACTTTTGCCAGGGTTGCTTTTCCCGCACTGTCTTCTGCATTTTACCAGATATTCGATTACCTTTTACCTATTTCTCAATTGACTTTTATCAAATTAGCCCATCATTAGGTTTCATTTTGGATGTTACCTGATGCGGCTTTTGATTTTTACCAATTTTACGTGTCTTTTCGGTTTTACAATATTTGCCTTTTGCCTTTTATCGCATTTGCCTTTTATTGGGTTTACCTTTTACATGGTATGCCTTTCGCCTTATGCTAAGTGTTCGTATTGAATTTTATTCGGTTTGCCTATTGCATTTTAACAGCTATAACTTTTACCCTTTACCAGCTGTGTCTATTGCCTTTTACCAGGTGGACCTTTGGCTTTTAACTAAGGTTACATATTGCCATTTACTATGTGGTCCTTTTCTTTTTTAACAGGTGTAACTTTTTACTTTTAGCAGATTTACCTATTAGTAAGTTTGCTTATTTCCAGGTTTGTCTGTTTCCATTTACCGTTCTGTGTATAACGATAAACTACTCTCGCGTCCCGGGTAAGACGATAAACTACATCCAACAGCAAGGCTTCTGATCAGGAGATTTTGAGGAGCGTAGAGCCACCACTTAATTTCTGATGTTCACAGGTTCACCATATACATATACCCGGTGGTAGCACCTGTTAGGGTCCCAGCTATGGGCAAATAGTTAGCACCCAAACCGGCATCAAAACACTATGAAAGTGTTAAAATATGTTTTAATACCAGCAATGCATTACCAGCAATAAATTTTTGAAAAAAAATTGCCACCAATAAAAATCTTGTTGGCCTTAAATAATCCATTGAAGCTGATATGCCGTAAAACAAACCAAACCAAACCAAACCAAACCAAACTATTACCTTTTACCAGTTTTTATCTTTTGCCAGATTTGCCTCTTGTCTTTTACCAAGTCTCTCCATTGCCTTTTGTTAGGCTTGTTTTACCAGTATAAACCGGGCGATAAGGGAATCTATCTACTTCGATTAAACTTCTTGGAGAATATAATGGAATGGATTCCTGTCACCTTCTCGACAGATATGAATACGGTGTACGAATTCTTAAACCCAAGGATAGATTTCAGTCTGTTCTACTATGCAATCCATGGCTATAAGTGGGGAACAAGAGATGAATTAAACCTTCCCGAAAGGAATTACTGTGAAAGTGAACGCAACGGATAATATATGAACTCGGATTAAGTTTCTACTTTTCGCCATGCTAATCATTACACTACACACAACAGTATACAGTAGAATCCCTGGCAACAAGACTAAGAAAGCCTTCTGGATATGAGGAATTGGTTACAAAGTCCGGACATGAGGGATTCCGGATATGAGGTATTCCAGATATGAGGAATTGGTTACAAAGTTCGGATATGAGGGATTCCGGATATGAGGGATTCCGGATATGAGGAATTGGTTACAAAGTCCGGATATGAGGGATTCCGGATATGAGGGATTCCGGATATGAGGAATTGGTTACAAAGTCCGGATAGGAGGGATTCCGGATATTAGGGATTCCGGATAGAAGGGATTCCGAATATGAGGAATTGGTTACAAAGTCCGGACATGAGGGATTCCGCATATGAGGGATTCCGGATAGGAGGGAT
Source organism: Acanthosepion pharaonis (assembly GCA_903632075.3). Taxonomy (NCBI): domain Eukaryota; kingdom Metazoa; phylum Mollusca; class Cephalopoda; order Sepiida; family Sepiidae; genus Acanthosepion; species Acanthosepion pharaonis. Next base: position 1,363,928 of record CAHIKZ030002035.1, on the reverse strand, counting down.
TCCGGATATGAGGAATTGGCTGCAAAGTCCGGATATAAGGGGTTATATTTAGATTAAAATAAAAGAACTGAAATCAGGTTTAACATTTATTTTCAATGTTTATAGTAAACAAAATAAGCTAATGGTGAGTGAAATAAAACGGAATTGATTTCAAGGAAGAAGGAATAAATTATGTAATGTTAATGAAAATTCATGAAACTAAGTATGCCACGTATGCAAAACAAATAATGTAACGAGGATTTTTTAAATCGTTGTTGCATGACGATTCTTTCTCTTCTAATGTCATTCTCAACTTTTTCCGCATTTCCTTTTTTGCTTTTGTTCTTGAAAATTGTTAAACGAAAGACACTGTTTAACTCTGCGTGCGTTATTGCAATCATCATAGTTGAATGCTGGCTTTCTTTCCATAAAATCGACAACATTTCCAATAACTTTTTCAATTCCAATCCAGTTGTTTTTTCACAGTCATGTTTTCTATTTCTTTGTTCATTTTGACAATGTGAACGCTGAAAAATAGTTTCTTTGGAAGATTTTATATCACACAATTTTGACTTTCCTATGTTGAACTCAGTCATTAGGTACAATGAACTTTCACGAGCGTCTCGTCTGTTTAAAATTTCCACTTATTGCGATAACTCCAATGCTGTTATTTTCCTCTTATTCCCATCATCTTTTCCACCACTACAAACCATTAAGGGGAGATAACCGTAAGTAATTATCCAAAGTAAATTTCCTGAAAAAAAAAAGAGATTCATATCAGTTACATATAAGCCAAAGGGTTCAAATGTACGCATCAAAATCATGTCCGGATATGCGGGATTCCGGATATGAGGCACTCTGGATATAAGGGTTTCCGGATATGAGGGATTCTACTGTATCATGAAATGAAATTTTGTGACTTTAAACGTATGTTCCGTTCTCTTTCAAGAAATCGCTATTTTACTTGGGCGGTGTAAAAAAAAAAAAAAAAAAAAAAAAAAACAAAAACAAAACAAAACAAAACAAAAATACTATAAACCTTTCACTTCAGATATTAGATGAACGCACAAAAAGAATTTCAATTTGGAGATAATTCAATTTCCGTTTATTCGTAACTTTATTATTTATGCTTCATGCTTACAACTATTTTTGTTTATGCTTGGATATTCGATCTCCAAGTTTTGAACGAATTAATTTTATACGAAAACTAATAGTAAGGGCCTGAATGGAAAACTTAAAAAAAAAATAAATCAACCTTAAAGTGACTTTCTCAAAATATTTTGACAGCATTTATAAATACATTTCATCTTGTAAATTTTCTCTTCATTTGTTTATTTTTTCTCTTTGATTATTCCGTCTTTATCTGTAGTAATTTTTTTTAAGTATCTTTGTTGTTTACGATTTTCTCGAACAGGAAGTTTCCATTTCCCAATATGGCTGCATCGATTTATCGTCATCTTCTGAATGAATCATATTACGCTGCTGGATTTCTTTCACTTCAAGAACAACACATATAAGATTCGCCGGCGGCGCGTAGAAGTAGTAATCAACTGCTAGAAGTGAGTCAAGTGAGTTCCACAATGAACCTCTAGCCGCAGGATCGCTACTAACCGCCCCACGCGGTCAGATGTGGCACAAGGCCGAATTTAATGTGGGTTATCCAAGCCCGTAATCTCGGCAAAAAATTCCCCGTAGACCCCGTATAAAACGGGGTCGAGTAGCTGTTTCCTAAGACGACACACTGCCCTTCGACATAGCCTCGTATGGGGATTCTCTCTGCTCGGAAGCAGAGAGTGTGAGCAGCACAGCCGGAGACGAAACTCACACTGCAGATCAACATACAGTATTCACTACTGTATTTATGTGCATGGGGACCCATTATCGTCCGTATGTGTACTATAACAATTATCTTGTTAAAATTGTAGCCGCCAATAATGAATCCTGATAGGGTTTGTAATTCTCTCAGAATCGCCTCACCATATAGATTGAATAAGTCCAGTGAGAAGACTCGTCCTTTTCTTACACCTGTTTGTAATTTTTGTATATTTGCTGAGTGCATTTACCATGCGCATGCAGACATTTTGCTGCCAGTGTCGATTCTGAATTATTCTAATATCATTCATAAAGTCTATCGAGCAGTTCCACAGTTCTTTGGAGAGAATCGCATAAGAATTCGAGTTTTATGTAATTTTATTTATCTTGCATTGAAGTTTATTGGATATTTATCGAAGTGATATCTTTACGACCCAAAATGATTTCAACTACGGGTGGAAATTGTATGAACTAATTATTCTATTAAATAAAATAAAAGTAATAAAAATATGTCTTTAAAATCTCAAATGACACTTTCTAACTATAAGTGTCCATTTTGTTTTTGTTTTCTCTAAAACTTTGTCCTTGCTTGTATATTCAGTATTCCCAGCATATTTCCGTAGAACCACAGATTATTCCAGCATCCACAGTCATATAAGAGGACTGGTATTAAGTAACAGTTCAGCACTTTGTTTCTAACGGAATGTTTTTGTTTCTTAATAAATTGCTTAACTTTTGGAAAGCATCTTTGACTATCCAAATACGCCTTCGAATTTCAATGACGCACTTTCTGTTCTCTGTTAAAACACTTTACTGATATTAAAATTCTACTTTAAATTGATTTTGCTATCTCTAAATTTAATTTCCATGTTGGGCTATTCCGTTTGTTAACAACCACGCATTCTGACTTCTTGCAATTGATATTTAGCCCTTTCTTCTCGCTTTCCTTAACTTTCTTCTGAAGAAATTCTTGCAGTTACCTTTCTGTATCTGCTATCAACACTATCTCATCAGCATATATTATCTTGTTAAAATTATGGCCACCAATATTGAATCCTGGCAGGATTTCTAATTCTCTCAGAATCACCTCACTGTTTAGGTTGAATAAGTCCGGTGAGAAGACTTATCCTTGTCTTACACCTCTTTCTATTTTTTGTATATTAATTGAATTCATTTTCTATCCGTACCCAGACAGTTTGCTGCCAGTATAGATTCTGGATTATTCTAATATCCTTCATAAATAAGGTAAGTTTAACGAGTAGTTCCACAGTTAAAAGAATCGTTTGACAATTCTAGTTATATGTAATTTCATTAATCTTGCATTGAAGTTTATTGGATATTTACCGACGAGATATCTCTACGACTCAAAATGATTTCAACTGCGGGTTAAAAATTTTATGAACTAATTCACTTAGATAAAAAAAGAAATGCCTGCAAAAATAATTATTCCTTTCGTTAACAGAGGTGTCCAAGTGCAAATGTCGATATATTTTAACAAAGTAATGTCCTGTTTACTGACTGACTGAAGCGAAGCAATTCTCGGTTAGTGACTCGATACAAATGTGAAACAAAGGCCTTCTAATTCACTCAGAATCGCCTCACTGCACAGGTTGAATTAGTCCGGTGAGAAGACTCATCCTTGTCTTACACCTCTTTCTATTTTTTGTATACTTACTGTTGTGACCAAAAAAATAGTTAAAGAAAAAACAAAACATGTGTTGCAGATATATCATATATTAAACAGTAAATAAAACAGAAGAGTATTACACGTCAGTGAGTGTGTGTCGTTTGACCCAGCGTTCAATCTATTCGACTGTCATATTTAACACCCCCCCCACGAGGAGTGTATGTGGCACAAGGCCGAGTTTACCGTAGGTTTCTCCGAGCCCGTAGGCCCGGCCAAAAATATTCCATTTGAACCCGCCTAGACGGGTTCAGGGACTGTCTACCTCCCCGGACGAAACTTTGCTCTGCAGCGAAGCCTCGTCCGAGTTCCTCTTTGCTGAGGCAGAGAGTTGGACATTTGAACAATCTGTGCGACTGTTCCCCCAAAGCTTTCTTTCCTACTAATCTTATAGTATACGGAAGAATCCAACATAGACTCTTTAGAGGGAAGACACCACGGTACTTACTGAATTCATTTTCTATCCGCATGCTGACACTTTGCTTCCAGTATAAATCCTGGATTATTCTAATCTCCTTCGTAAATATGTTAAGGTTACCTAGCAATTCTAACTTGTGTCGTACTTTATCAAATGGTATTGATGACAAACATAACAATAAAAAACGGTTTAATTACAGGCAAGAGTACGGTCTTAATTATCACGTTATAAAAAGCCTGTTATTAATTACGCAAATCCAATATTAATCAAAATCCGGCATTAATTAAATATTTAATTAAAAAATTAAAAAAAAAAGAAATCCTCTTCTTCTATTTGCCACGTCTCCTCAGGACATGTTTGACTTTCTATCTCTTGTGGTCTTAACTAGTTTTTCCCCTTGCTTTTATCTCTCACATGTCCTCTAACGGTTCAATAATCTTATCTCTCTCTCTCTCTCTCTCTCTCTATTGACAGGGATGATTCTAATATACTTTCCAAATATGTCAAGGTTACCTAACAGTTCTAAAAATTCTCTGTGACGTACTTTGTCAATCGTTTTCCCATTATCTGTCTGTTAAAGATTCATAAAGTTTTTAAATGCCATTTTTGTTCTTTTTTTTTGTTTCTTTTTTCTTTTTTTTTTTTACAGTAGTATTCACTCTGTACGAAGCCCTGGGGCCATCCGAGGTAGTGGGATAAAGAGTAAGAGGTACAACGTCTGCGGTTATGTGTGGAAGATAACGGTTAACACTAGACTTGAACTGGTTAAGATTATAATCACCGGGGCAGTATCTTTTTGGAATTCAGTTCCACAAAGCGAGGATTCGTGGGAGCGAGGCTGCTTAAGCGGAAGTTACACCCTTATGCAAATTACCTGAAACAAGACAAATAATTTCGTTATTATTTACTGTTTTCGTATTTTTCCGATAAAACATGACTCAGTTTACATTTTATTACTTCGTATGCCCATTACACGAAGTCGTTCCTTGCAGATTGACCACAGATTATCGATGGGATTTAATCAGGAGAGTTTCCGGGCCAATCTATAGTACTTTGCTCACTGGTAAGGCTTGCCAGTATGTTCGTGCAGTGTTACAATTTTTGTATGCTTCCTTGGAGTAACGTCCATCGTAGACAATGACCGTAGGACAAATAATCGACAGTCGAAACAATATTGTTTGGGTATGACAAAAATCTGCTGCAATCACGATGACGCAATATTCTTCAAGGCTAATCCAATTTAATTATACACCTCGAAAATAGATTCATATTGATGCACACCACTGGAAATGATCTAATTTGAGGAAAAAAATAGAAATCGATTACACCTTTTCCTTCTAGTGGGTCTAAATATGACCGTATGGTGAAAGAAAGGAAACTAAAGCGGTTGTTTCAATTAATTTGCACAAGAGTGTACATCTCACTAAAAGAATATGAAGGTGACATGCTACAATTTCTAGCAGGTAAGAAAATCTGTTAAATTTTTATGACACTTCTTATACTGTAATGTAAATTTTTACACCGCAAACTTAAACAATAACTTTGAAGAACTAGACAAGACAGTCTACTCTAACCGAAGAATGATTAATTTTACTTGATTTAATGAAATAATTTATTAATCCGATATTTCTTCTCTTTCTTTTTACAAATGTTGAAAAGACTCTCTCAATTTTGCTTTTATATCATATTATCACCAAGCAAAGCATTAAATCCACTAAGACGTAAGGAGTTACTGAATGTGATAGAATATGAGAAAAGGAAAACATTATTTAGGAGAGAGAACATAAAAAAAATCAAGATAATCTTTTCAGGAAAAATAAGCGCCCAAATAATTATCATCGTTTATAGCAATACTGAGACTAAATTATAAAGTGACCGCAGAGTTGCCCACCCGAAGTACATGCAGTGACAACGATCCATGCGCGATATGGAACTGCAAATACCCCTATATTATGGTACTGTTGATATGAGCAGCGTCTGTAAGCGCTACCAAAGTGTTTAAGCTTCTTACTAGCAGAAACATAAGAAAACATTTAAACAGCGCCTGTTCGAGCTGTTTATTCGACATCTTTGTTTTCTCTAGAAAACAGACACGTGTCTTTCAAGTTGTGTGGCTCAGGTTTTGCGGAATAAGCCGTGCCGGCTAGAATATTAACCGACACTGTTTTCTCTAGATAATTATTTTTTCTTTGTAAAATGTGTGGCGTGCGTTTTTAGAAATAGGCGTTGCCGACGGAAAGAGCAGTGTGAAACTGAATACTAGATACCACTCGAGAGAACCGACACGTTTTGGTAAATTGTAGACCTAAATAAAACTATAGAATTGTTATGGGATCTTACCCATAATAATAATAATGCACTATTCCATACTTAATAAATACTGCGCCTCAGTCAGTAGTTCAAGTCGAGTCAAGAGTCGAGTCAGAAGCAGTCCGAAACAGAGTCGCGTTCCAACAATTACTGCAAGACATTGGAATAGTGATACTGGTCGTGACTACATTGTTCTCTCTACTAAACCTGATTGTTCATACTACTTCTACTTCTCTGTATATATTCCTGTTTTTAATATATTTCTGTGTTATTCCATACCTGTGTTCGAGTTCTTCTTTATTGGTTCTACCTTGGACTATCACCGTGGTACAAGGAACCGGACCATAACAAGATAATGACAAATTTCCTTACAACTATAGACTAAGTTTTGTTTTAATTATTTCAAGCAAGGCGATAAAGGCACTAAGACGCAAGAAGTTTCTGTCTGTGAGAGAATATGACAAAATTAAACATTATTAAGGAGAGAGAACGATAAAAGAACAGGAATTAAGAAGACAGAAGATAACGATTGACATTGCATTTAAATTATTGAAGATCAAACAAGAAGCCCGAAGAGAATTCCACAAGTGAAAAGTGTAAGAGAATAAAATGTTAGCAGCGTCAGAAACACCATTCGTTTCACCCTGGAATACGGGGGCGACTCATTGTTACACGCGTATGCGCGATCAATGAGCACGAGCTTTTCGGGAGCGAGACAAGCCGTCAACTCGCCGACATAGTCCCATAAGGGGCGGACCCGGGGGCAATAGTAGAAGGCGTGCGAAGCCGTTTCTTCCAAACCAAGGCCACACCGTTCACAGTCTAGCAAATCCGCCAAGCCCCATACGAAGACGTTGTCATTGAGAGGCAGCCGATTCCGATCTAATCGCCAGGTAAGCGAAAACTCAGGGTTACTGAGATAATCCGCCGCTGGCGCCCAAGACCAGAAAGAGCGAAACTCCTCCTCCGACAAATCGAGCTGCTTACGTAGAGAATCCTTCGCGGCCCCTTCCTCTAAATGACAATAGAAGACCTTCCTAGGCTGAGAAAGGTCACAGAACCGAGGAAGAGCCAACAAGGCCGACCGACACTCGCGAAGGAAATCCGATTGATCCCGGGGTTTACGATGGCGCTCGACCCGCGAGATGGGGAGGACTGATAGTAAGGAAAGGGGACGCACCCCTAACAATCCCCGCCATGATCAAATCTCCTGTCAATGCGCGTCGTAGGAAAGCCAACCTCGAGGCAAGTTGGTCGCTCACCAAGCATCTATCCATTTCAAATGCAAAATGATGAGACCTTGCCGCCAATCTAGTACTGCGCTTAAATTCATAAAGTCTAGATACAACAGAGGAAAGCTTATCAGAAAATGGAAATCTTTATAGAAAAGCTGATCTTTTATAATGAAAGGCACATACGAACAAAGATATACATCGTTACGTAAATAATAATATTATTAAATGAAAAATAGTGTATATTATTTTTGTTTGTTTGTTTTTTTATTATTTTTGTTTGTCAATTTTCTCCAAAACAATATATATATATATTTATATATATATATATATATATATATATATATATATATATATATATATTTATATATACATGTTTCATTAAATAATATAGACAAGTGTTGTCTATTTATTTTATGTAAATTCTTTTCATAACGTCTGATAAGCTTAATAACATTATCATTAAACGAAGAAAGAAAATCACAATATTGATCCATATTTTTTAATCCAATCTAAGCTTTCGGCTTACATAAGACATTATCAAAGATGTCAATTACTCTACAATATATTAAGCAATATACAGACAAGGCAGTGATGATAGTCTGTGATTGTTTACATGGATGATTTCCTAGCAGCGATAAACACGTGCATATAAGACGCTAGAAGCAAAAATCGCAACGCAGCTCATGACGTCACACATGACCACGCGAGAGTGAATTCGAGAAGTATTTAATGAAACATATATGAATGAAAAAATGCTGTCTAAATACACACACACACACACAATATCTATCTATCTATATATATATATATATATATGTGTGTGTGTGTGTGTGTGTGTGTGTATGTATAAATTAAAAAGCCATAGACGGTCCTGATCTGTCGTCCCGTCTGTAGTCGTTATCTCACAGACGTGCTGTGGCTTCCCTCTGTCTTTTCTACAAGTACTTTCATGGCAACTGCTCAGATGAGCTACTTTCACTGGTTCCCAAACTGCATGAATTTAAGCATGCTACTAGGTTAGCATCTTGGTCACTGTCGAAACGACTAAATGTAGCCATCTCTTCTACTCTAACAGCTTCTTATCTCGCACCTCCTGTCAGTGGAACTCCCTTTCTATCACTTGTTTTCCTGATAGCTATAATCTTCAAATATTCAAATGTAATGTCAATCGACATCTTCCAATGCCTTGACCTTGATACCTTTCTTTCTCTTTATCCTTTTCCCAAACACTCCCCTTTACTCTTACTCTCACTCTCTGTAACCTCTTGTGTGCAAATTGCACCACCGCCGTGCTTGGGGCGATTTGCTTAAAAGGAAAAAAAAAAATTAGGTTTTATTAGATTTCTAATCATCGCTTTTTAAAATAATAAACATTGCCGAGGAGCGAAGATAGTTAAAATAATAGCGGTCTCAAGGAAAAGACGGTCTTTTTGACAAATTGTTTTATTTGCGGGCACTAAGGTCGAAGATTTACAAAAATTCACTGACCGTGCCGTCAAAGCCATCTAACTATATAGACAATTATTAATTACAGTGTTTATTCAAATTTACTGTTAGTAAATAGAATTGTGGAGAGCCAGGATCGCCCATGTCAAAGTTAAACAAATATTTACCATTTTTTTTTCTTAATGACCGACAGCTTCGCTAGCTTTTATTTTATTTTTTTTCAGAACAGAGAGTTTGTTAGAAGTTGCGCTTTCCTCGGTAGGAATTCATGACGGAGAAGAAGGAAATTAGAAAATCTTAAACCGCGGCAATATTATTATTTTTCGTTTGAAATATTGCGTCTTATGCTTTTGCAGATTAGACGGCGGAAGATGAAAGAAGGCACTGCTGCCTTTGATTCGTGTTTTTCTTGATTAATTTTCAGAAGTCTTCGTAACAAGTCAGAAAACCAATTTGATGTGACGGATGGCGGAGAGAGGAATTCTTCGAGTTCTGCAAAAGAAAAACACAGTGTCTGAAAAATACAGTTTCTTGATAAAGTCGTAAAAAAACATACAAGAACCATCTTTTAAATGGTATGTTTCTTTAGGCTGTTGGCGGTCATGGTTCTTTACTGTTTAATATTTTGAAAAATTTCCATTTTTTGAAGAGGTAAAGCGAAAAGAAAAGAGAACGATTAACAGTAAGAAGACACAATACAAAGTTGTCAGCAAAAGATTAAGCTATAAATGTTACCATATCTCGATTGTATCTTCTCAATCCTCACTTTTCAACATTGATATAGTGATTCGTTTTTTTACGGATTATCAACGTTTTCAGGTTATTTATAACAGGAACATATTTTCAGATTAAGAATTGTTGGAAGATAATAATGATTGACGGATGCAAGTCCCACTAATTAACCCATAGCTGGGAGGAGAATAGGTCGATCTATACCAAGGGTATTTGAGATTAAGTGAATATAACGAATTCGACTGGAACTCGGCTCTCTGAATTCACATTCCGAGCCGTTATTCATAATACCAACACCACATGCAAGCTTGCAACACCTGGTATTTCAAAGCGGTCTTCCCATCTAGGTACTGACCAGACTCGACGTTGCTTAACTTTGGTTGCCGTACGGGAACTTATCAATTTTTTGCAGGCTATTTATAGCAGGAAACTATTTTCAGATTAACATTTGTTGGGAGATAATAATGATTTACTGATGCAAGTCTTACTATTTAATCCATAGCTGGGAGGTGAATAGGTGGATTCATATCGTCCTCGAGGGTATTTGCGCGTAAGTGAATATAATGAACCCGACTAGAATTCGAACTCGGGTCTCCGACTTCACATTCCAAGCCGTTATTCATAATGCCAATCGTACAACCAAGCTTACAACAGCTGGTATTCCCAAGCGGTCACCCATCTAGGTACTGGCCAAGCTCGAAGTTGCTTCATGATCATATGGGAATCGGTGTTTCAACTGATGTGAACTTAAGCTCAAATCGCAATGAATGGGTGTTCTCTCCTTGCTTTGAGATTTTATTTGGACTCAATCTACACCTATAGTGGGACTCATTTATACGCTCCCTCCATAGCTAAAGTACTGGGAAAATGACAGGCTCTATATATCGCTCCAGGAAGAACCGGTCTCGAACCTGTCATTAACTATGTTAACTGCATATTGGGGATGTCAAAATCAAGAACGTTCCACTGTTAGGACAGTTATGTGTCAGGCGTGATACACGCTTAGGCGATCATGATTTCGATACATGACTGACGAGGCAGATTTTTTCCGCAGTAGGTTGCTATTTCTTTCTGCGGTAGACCAGTTGCCCGGTCTGTCCTGCTATTTACCTATAGCTGGGGAGAGATGAAGAGGATTCATATCTTTCCGATTGGGTATTAGCATGTAAGTGAACGTAATGGATTCGACTGGAATTCGAACTCGGCTCTTCGATTCTTCGATCCAAGCCGCTATCCATTATTCCACCGTGCCTGCTTCCACTATGGACTAGTGTATTAATAGACGACGGTAAATGAGACACAAAATCCCAAGACAGAAAAGGCGAAAGATGCCTTTTAGAAAGTAAGCAATGTTTTAAGAGATGAGAAACTATAAGTAGAAACAAAGAAACGAGTATTGAAATGTATGTAATATCTAATTTTCGATTGTTTGGGGCAATATCCTCAAAGACGACGAAGAGGCTTGTAGGGACAAAGATGTGGCTCAATGGATTGATGAGAATAAAGCGAGCAGGATATGTGAGCAACAACGAAGTCTTAAGAGAAATAGGAACAATAATACTTTTATAATTACAATCAAAACGAGACACTTGAATTATCTAGAAAACATACTGAGGAAAGAGAGCTTAGAGAATTTAACACTCACGGGACATGCTGAAGACAAAGGAAACAGGGGAAAACGGTGAATAACATAACGAATTTTAAGTGAGAATTTTATTTTAATATTTCTTGTGATGTAAAAATAGAATACGTGGATTTAACACATCACAAGAAATATTTAAATAAAATTCTCACTTAAAATTTTGAAAAAATTAGCTTTGCGTCTTTGCACGTTCCGAGATCTTACACAACCGTCAATAATAGCAGATATTCAAAAAACATCTTTCGGTCGACATACAAGTATATCGTCTCCAAGTTTTTGATTTTATAAGAAAAAAAAACACATGCCTGATGATGAATAGAGGACTATTCGTAAGTACTAGCATTTTAACATCAAATAAGCTAAAAACTACAGACATCAAGTTTATCGACGAGGATCAACTTGCACTATGGATTAACAGTATTTTAATGCATATATTATGCTTCTAGCGATGGATGTCGCCAATAATCGCATTAATACTTCTGATTGATTCTATGTGTGATTATTTCTTTTTATGTAAATTATATGCTGCCTAATGTTTTATGTTTATAAAACACTATCGATCCGCAGTACATAAAAATTCCTATAAAAAAAACTACTACTAAGACATTACACTATATTATTGAACTATATACTTAGTTCATGACATAAAAACTGAATACACTTGTAAAAAATAGAATACGTGGATTTAACACATCACAAGAAATATTTAAATAAAATTCTCACTTAAAATTTTGAAAAACTTAGCGTTGCGTCTTTGCACGTTCCGAGATCTTACACAACCGTCAATAATAGCAGATATTCAAAAAACATCTTTCGGTCGACATACAAGTATATCGTCTCCAAGTTTTTGATTTTATAAGAAAAAAAAAAAACATGCCTGATGATGAATAGAGGACTATTCGTAAGTACTAGCATTTTAACATCAAAAAAACTAAAAACTACAGACATCAAGTTTATCGACGAGGATCAACTTGCACTATGGATTAACAGTATTTTAATGCATATATTATGCTTCTAGCGATGGATGTCGCCAATAATCGCATTAATACTTCTGATTGATTCTATGTGTGATTATTTCTTTGTATATATATATATATATATATATATATATATATATATATGATTATACCTTCTTTTTAGATACAAATATTTAAGTAAATGCTCTGTTTATAGTCAATGCGTATCCAAATATAAACAAAATATGAATGAATGAGGAAAAAAAATCATGCAGAATTGTATTTAAAAACTGTAAAATCGACCTTGCTAACCGAACGCTCCTCTGTGGCCAAATCGGTTAAGGCATGTCAGGCTATATGACGGTTCCGTATAGGATATAGGTTCGATTCATATCGAAGGACGCATATTTTCCATGAAAATTTCTCGGACATTCAGGCCGGTAAATGTCATTAATACTGTTTATTATAAACAGAATATTTACTTAAATATTTGTATCTATAAAAGGAACATATAAACATAAAAATGTCTTACATAATTATCGGACTTAGTCTATTTCATAATATATATATATATATATATATATATATATATATATATATATATATATAATCGATTTAGTAAGCAAATATAACGATAGATGTGCTCTATACCCGTGTTGGCTTTATTAGGTTGTTTGGAATATTATGCCGGTTTTAGAATACTATTTTGAGTTCTGATGCTTGAAGTAGTGGTAGTCAGTTGGCGAGAGATCAGGGACCTAGGGGATATCTGGTTTTCTTGTATGTCAAGTTGTTGAACTTCGGCGATGTTATTCTGGCAATATGAGGCGAAGATAACGGTAGATAATACAAGGATTTCCTCGCGAGAAGGCTTCAAGTGAAACTGCACACTTATTCGAAACACCCCAACGTCATCACCGAAAACCATTTATATTAGCATTCTACCATTTGTATTTTTTTAATTTATTCCAGAAATTTACTTCTCCATCGCATTTTATAGGTATAGCACAGATTGCTGGGATTTTTTCTTGGCCAATAAAATAGGCCGGTTCTCGGTTTGACGTTACACCGTCCCGTTCTGTCTTGTCTTGAAGTTTGAACACTACGTTCGTTTGTCCGAACTTGCTTTTGTCGACGCCAATTCTGAGTTTGTGAACTTTTTGCCATATCGAAGAAAAGTTACTTAACTTCCGTAATGTAAATCGCTAGTCTTACAAACCACTGAGGTTTTAAAACTACAAAACGTATTATTTTTTTAGTTTCATCCATGAAGACTTTAGCTTCTTATTTGTTTTGCCAGCGATTCCCTTTATTTTATCCTGTCTCTTTTCATCACTTTTTTGTTGATGGTGCCCTCTTTTATATGCACGTCTATCTGAACCTTTCCAATATTTTGTCCGCCTCAATTTTAATTTAAAACTTCTTTGCAATTATCACTCATCATACAGCCATGATATTAGGTTGGTGCAAAAAATAATGACGTAATAATGTCGTTTCTTGACGTATTTTTTAACGTTAAAAAACGACATTATCGTCATCGTTTTTGAACCAACCTAATAGAATATTTTTTAAAATATTTTATCATCAGAGCATTTATCTATTTATTATACATTTAACTTTATGATTTAGTCTCAGTATTGCTATAAACGATGATAATCATTTTAGGAGCTTTTTTTTCCTGAAAAGATTATCTTGTTTTTTTACTGTTTTCTCTCCTAAATAATGTTTTGTTTTTCTCATATTCTATCACAAATTCCTATGCCTTATTATTGTTAATTTACCTTACATATATTGTTTGCATTCTCCATATTATTTTTTGCCCTGTTCTTTTTCTTTTTAATGCTTATTGCAAACTTTCTCATTTCTGTTTGCTGGACAGTCGTTTTACTTATTTTGTTTATGAAACATGAAACAAAATGGATACAAGACGAGTATCTACTACAAGACAGTCTCGTGATGATACTGTGAATTTTTAACATTATGCTAGGAGATTCCAAGATGACTACACTTTGTTTTGTAGTTATCCATGGTTTTTCTTTTTTAGGGAACATAATGTAATCCACTGCACGCAATATCAATTTACTATACATCAGAACTAATAAATTTTCTTTTTAAAACATTTTATCATCAGTAGCATCCAATTAACTGCACAGCGGATTATTCACTATTCGTACTTAAAACGCATCCAATGTTTTCCTTCCATTATTAAGCAAAAGACAATTTTAAAATTCTTGCATTCGCGAATGCATTTCTTTTTTATTGGTTCCCTAATTGTATTTGTGTTTTTATTTTGCCAGCCTTCAGTCGTCTTTGCTCATTTTCTCCGGTGGTTGAAACAGAGTTGTGCATAAGGCGCTGTTATCGTAGCGCAAAAAGCTATTTTTTCCCTTCGCTCTGCGATAAAATAACCAATTAGAGAGCTCGCTTGAGAACAGCTACGGCTATTGGTTATTTATAAGCAATTCTTTTTTCGTTGGTGCTAATATTGGTATTTTCAGATTGCCAACATTTTGACGCTAATAACAATACAAAAAAAAAGAAAGAAAAGAAAGAAAAAACAATCAAAATAAGAAAATAATTATCATGGCTGTATGGTGAGTGATAATTGCAAAGAAATTTTAAATTAAAATTGAGGCGGACAAATTATTGAAAAGGTTCAGATAGACGTGCATATAAAAGGAGGTACCATCAACAAAATGATGAAAAGAGACAGGATAAAATAAAGGAATCGCTGGCAAAAGAAATAAGAAGCTAAAGTCTTCATGGATGAAACTAAAAAAAAATAATACGTTTTGTAGTTTTTTCAGTGGTTTGTAAGACTAGCAATTTACATGACGGAAGTGAAGTAACTTTTCTTCGATATAGCAAAAAAGTTCACAAACTTAGAATTGCGTCGACAAAAATCCAAGTTCGGACAAACGAACGTAGTGTTCAAACTTCAAGACAAGACAGAACGGGACTGTGTAACGTCAAACCGAGAACCGGCCTATTTTATTGGCTATTTCCCAGCAAGCATTTCTGTGCTATGCCTATAAAATGGATGGAGAAGTAAATTTCTGGAATAAATTTAAAAAAAATACAAATGATAGATTGCTAATATAAATGGTTTTCGGTGATGACGTTGGGGTGTTTCGAATAAGTTTCACTTGAAGCCTTCTAGCGAGGAAATCCTTGTATTATCTACCGTTATCTTCGCCTCATATTGCCAGAATAACATCGCCGAAGTTCAATAACTTGGCATACAAGACTCTACCAAATATCCCATAGTTCAGTGACTTTTCTTCGAAATTTTACTGTTTAACTGGTAGGAAGCAAAAGAAAAGAAAAAAAATCAGATGTAAGCAAAAATAGAAAACAAATAGAATTTATCTGCACAAAAAGGAAATTAATGAATAGATAAAACATAAAAAATATATTGTATGGAAACATACAAGAAATATTGTTTTAATGACAGACAGAAATAATTTGCGAGCGAAATGCCAGGAAATGTAACTTCGAATGTGAACATTCAACCATCTTCCTTGGCGTTCGAGCATATGACAGCCAATCGCAGTGTTTGTTGTTGGAATCAGTGTTGTGTAAGCAACCAATCAACGCATTTGCCCCTAAATTCAAATTCGACTGAGTGGATAGTTTTTTTTGTGCAAAATATATTTCGAAGTCAGCTAATGATCGGGTAAGTTTAAAGAGAAAATAGACACACATACGTGCACACATATGTATGTATGTATGTATGTACAAAACAAAATAAACCATAAAAAGAAATCCAATATATCCTTATTTATAACACAAAAATAGTATGTTGCAGGTCCCGTTAGAATGAGACTTTCTCATGGCGGCCATGCATAGCACCAAACAACGTTGAGATTTATCATTTATGTTTGAGATTTATAATTTATCTAAGCTGAATACAACCGCTTTTTCGGATAGATGGTTAAAATAGCTTGAGCCGAGTGTGGCGTGTTGGTCTCAAGGGAGACCATCCTTGTTCGGACCTTGTCGGCTAGTGTAAAGGCTGCTTGGGTTTATGCCTTGAGGTTATCAAATGTAATTGCGTGTTCTAAGACGATATATCTATTATACATTTAACGATTCAAGGAAAAAACAACGAGACTTCAATTGTGCATCAACAATAAAATATATATTGAAACAATAACATACAAAACAATCATGCAATGGTGTGTCGTAATTAAGGAAGAAAAAGTTGCTTCCCTTCCACTGTATTCTGATTAAGATTGAATATTCAAAAGAATTTCTCTTGAATAAGAATGTTCAGCATTCTATGTTGAATAGAGTCTGGTGTTAGAATAGAATACAGTTAATTAAGAAGTGTTGTTTTGAGTAAGTAAGAGAGTTCTGGTATGAACTTGGCTTAGTCACAGAGAAGAAGGATATGTGTAATGTGATACAAAAATCTGTGTCTGTATGTGCGTTGGTAGTAAAGTCGTGGATTTGTGTAGATATGCGTAAATGGCTGGACTTGCGAGAATGTCGGTCAGAGTTGTTGACAATGATCTTTAACGTCTGGCCGCATGGTCAAGACGGGAGCTCTTGAAGATTACATCTTGGCAGCAAGGAAAAAGATGAATGAAGAGAAATGCGTGAGAGGCTTGTTTGTGTTTTGTTTATATAAGTCTGTGCCCCAGGTGACAGGTTCCAGCCTCGTTCGCGGGGAAATTATTCCTCGCTTGCAGGCGATTTGATTGGTCCGAATTGACCAATCAGCAAAGTAGTTTTGAGGAGATTAGCCAATGATTGCTTGCCTTATGATCTGTATGTATGCATGTTTTGTATGTTACAAAATCCAAAAAGCAAAGACCCGTACTAAATTACAGAAATGGCATCAATTGAGGACTTCCAAAAACAACAACAGCTCATATGGATAGCACATGTAACTTCAATTCTCGCTGAACATTTAAAAGGTGTGCTTAAATATTAATGCAATGTTTAAATACCTTTTACGGTGAAGGCCCAATCAAGAGCCCCTTCGCAAGAGCTAACTTAAATGCTGCACAGTAGACCGGCTATTACGCTAGTACACACACACACACACATATATATATATATATATATATATATATATATATATATATATATATATATATATATACCCTTTACCCTGAAGATCCGTTTGGTGAAACCTAGGTAAGTTTGCCTGGCTCATTAGGATTTATTGTAATTTACCGCTCTACTTAGCATATTGAGCACTCTACATTTTAGTCTTTATACTCGCTTGTTTTTTTTTTTCCTTTGGACTAAGGACTTAAAGGCACTTGACGATTCGCCTTGTTCTAATGTTTTTAATACTTTCTTTTTTTACTTCCAATTTTTTCTTCGGGTAATAATTTGCCCTTAGGTGTCTACAAGTTGAGTCATCCGTGGTTTTTCAAGCGAGAAATACTGTTAATATATATATATATATATATATATATATATATATATATATATATATATATATATATATATAGGTTGTCCAGGAAGTTCGTGTGCACTTTAAAAATTATAACTTTATTTGTATTTGCGATAGAAATAATCTGTAAAAAATGTTATAAAGTTTAATGTACCTAGTTTTAAGTATAGCTAAAATAACTAATATGATTTCAGGCATTACTGTAAATCAGTTGGCAAATGTTTTTCCGTGAACTGCAAAATCGTATTACCCTTTGTATTGCTAATGATGGAGGACATGTGGAAACTTTAATTAAAATAGATTTCCTTCTTTCTAATCCTTTTTACAAATTATTTCTATCGCAAATACAAATACAGTTATAAATTTTTAAAATGCACAAGAAATTTATGGACACCTTGTATATACATATATTGTCATCCACAGACAGACTGTTTCGCAGGTCTTCAGTGTGGCTAGACGTCAGGCTGCCTCTAGGTAAGGTCGAAACCGGACCAAATTGGTGTCAGTCGGAGATTCTACCACTAAGCCGTCGGCGCAGAGTAAGTACGAAGGTGAATTTTAGCGTATTTATTTTTAGATAAACACACAGTGACTGAGAGAACTCCATTCGGTTTACCGAAGAGTCTTGCTATAATAAATAGCCGTAGTAGTTTACAAACCCACAATTCCTCCCCCAGATATCTCAACCGAAAGTAATTTTTCAGGAGCCTAATTTTCATCTACAGACAGACTGTTTCGCTGTCTCACAGCTCTTCAGAGTGACTAGACGTCCGGTTGCCTCTAACTAGGATCGAAACCCGACTGAATTGGTGTCAGTCGGAAATTCTACCACTAAGCCGTCGGTAGGGGTGAAATATATAGTGTGGGTATGGTTTGCGTAATAATTTAATATTAAGCATACATTTTTCTCATAAATAATTCTCTTTACAAGCACGTACTCAATATTATCGACAGAATATGCTGCAAGATAAAAATTTTTGTCGAAATTATTCTATGAATAAATGGAATAAGCAAAGAAAATCGGGATTGACTCTTGTGCATTTCCTGTTCAATCTGTTAATCAAGTCGGTTTCGATTATTCCTGATTTACGAAGAATATGTATGATAAAAATTTCCACGGACGGCTTTTTGATCGAATCATTGATTTCTCTCTGCAGTATGAGCGGCAATGGCGTTTTCGAATAGCCTTTGCCTTTTTCATTCTTAAATATTTTCTCTATTCCTCTTTGATTCATTTACGATAATTCTGATCCAGCTTGTAGATTACTTTTTAATTGGTACCACCCCATGTAAGGCAATAAAGCCACTAAGACACAAAGGGTTTACAAGGTGTGGAGGAATTAGGAACACAAACATTAGTAATGAGTTGGAAGAGAAAAGAGTAATCAGGAAGACAGTAGATAGCGTTTGACATTGGATTTAAACTTTTTCAGATTAAAGTTGACTGGACAGCATGAAGACGGAAGTGAGTTCCACAAGCGAGAATTATTGGAAAAGAAACTGTTAGCATATAATTTAACTGCAACATCTAACCAGCTCAACTGTAAATTGATGAGATCTTGACGCAAGTCTAGTAATGTGCTTAAATTTATAAAATCTAGGTACTATAGCGAAGAGCTCATCCGAACAATTACCATGAAATTATTTATAGAAAGACACTGAGAAGCAACCTTTCGGCAGTGGGAACGTGACTAAAGCCGAGCCGTCATATCAGGACCAAAAATATTGCTGATTCTTTTTTGAAGCTTATCAAAGAGCTGAAGCAGGGGCACTTGACCATATGTGGCAACAATATTCTAAGCATGGATGAATGGTAGGTTTATAGATCAGGACCAATAATATTCTGATTCTTCTTTGGATCTTATCAACGAGATCAAGGTAAATAGCATATTCTAAGCATGGATGAATGGTAGGTTTATAGATCAGGACCAATAACATTGCTGATTCTTCTTTGGATCTTATCAAGGAGATCAAGGTAAATAGCAGGGACACCGGACCATATGTGGCAGCAATATTCTAAGCATGGATGAATGGTAGTTTTATAGATCAGGACCAATAATATTGCTGATTCTTCTTTGGATCTTATCAAGGAGATCAAGGTAAATAGCAGGGACACCGGACCATATGTGGCAGCAATATTCTAAGCATGGATGAATGGTAGTTTTATAGATCAGGACCAATAATATTGCTGATTCTTCTTTGGATCTTATCAAGGAGATCAAGGTAAATAGCAGGAACACCGGACCATATGTGGCAGCAATATTCTAAGAATGGACAATGGTATTTATAGATCATAATAGTGCTGATTCTTCTTTGGATCTTATCAAGGAGATCAAGGTAAATAGCAGGAGCACCGGACCAATAACTATTGGATGATTCTTATAGATAAGGACCAATAATAGTGGATTCTTATCTTATCAAGGAGATCAAGGTAAATAGCAGGGACACCGGACCATATGTGGCAGCAATATTCTAAGCATAGATGAATGGTAGGTTTATAGATCAGGACCAATAATATTGCTGATTCTTCATTGAATCTTATCAACGAGATCAAGGTAAATAGCAGGGACACCGGACCATATGTGGCAGCAATATTCTAAGCATGGATGAATGGTAGTTTATATAGATCTTCTTTGGATCTTATCAAGGACCAATAAATAGCAGGGCACCGGACCATATTGCATGGACGAATGGTCTTCTTTCTTCTTTGGATCTTATCAAGGAGATCAAGGTAAATAGCAGGAACACCGGCCCATATGTGGCAGCAATATTCTAAGAATGGATGAATGGTAGGTTTATAGATCAGGACCAATAATAGTGCTGATTCTTCTTTGGATCTTATCAACGAGATCAAGGTAAATAGCAGGACACCGGACCATATGTGGCAGCAATATTCTAAGCATGGATGAATGGTAGTTTTATAGATCAGGACCAATAATATTGCTGATTCTTCTTTGGATCTTATCAAGGAGATCAAGGTAAATAGCAGGGGCACCGGACCATATGTGGCAGCAATATTCTAAGCATGGATGAATGGTAGGTTTATAGATCTTATCAAGGACCAATAATATTGCAGAATATTTCATTGGTATTTTATATCAACCAATAATATTGGAGATCAAGGGTAAATAGCAGGAGCACCGGCCCATATGTGGCAGCAATATTCTAAGCATGGATGAATGGTAGGTTTATAGATCAGGACCAATAATATTGCTGATTCTTCTTTGGATCTTATCAACGAGATCAAGGTAAATAGCAGGAACACCGGACCATATGTGGCAGCAATATTCTAAGCATGGACGAATGGTAGTTTTATAGATCAGGACCAATAATATTGCTGATTCTTCTTTGGATCTTATCAAGGAGCTCAAGGTAAATAGCAGGCGCACCGGACCATATGTGGCAGCAATATTCTAAGCATGGACGAATGGTAGGTTTATAAATAGCAGATCAGGACCAATAAATATTCTAAGCATGGACGATTCTTTTTTGGATCTTATCAAGGAGATCAAGGTAAATAGCAGGAGCACCGGCCCATATGTGGCAGCAATATTCTAAGCATGGATGAATGGTAGGTTTATAGATCAGGACCAATAATATTGCTGATTCTTCTTTGGATCTTATCAAGGAGATCAAGGTAAATAGCAGGAACACCGGACCATATGTGGCAGCAATATTCTAAGCATGGATGAATGGTAGGTTTAAAGATCAGGACCAATAATATTGCTGATTCTTCTTTGGATCTTATCAACGAGATCAAGGTAAATAGCAGGGACACCGGACCATATGTGGCAGCAATATTCTAAGCATGGATGAATGGTAGTTTTATAGATCAGGACCAATAATATTGCTGATTCTTCTTTGGATCTTATCAAGGAGATCAAGGTAAATAGCAGGAACACCGGACCATATGTGGCAGCAATATTCTAAGCATGGATGAATGGTAGGTTTATAGATCAGGACCAAATAGTGCTGATTCTTCTTTGGATCTTATCAAGGAGATCAAGGTAAATAGCCATACCATATGTGCAGCAATATTCTAAGCATGGATGAATGGTAGGTTTATAGATCAGGACCAATAATATTGCTGATTCTTCTTTGATCTTATCAACGAGATCAAGGTAAATAGCAGGAGACACCGGACCATATGTGGCAGCAATATTCTAAGCATAGATGAATGGTAGTTTTATAGATCAGGTCCAATAATATTGCTGATTCTTCTTTGGATCTTATCAAGGAGATCAAGGTAAATAGCAGGAGCACCTGACCATATGTGGCAGCAATATTCTAAGCATGGATGAATGGTAGTTTTATAGATCAGGACCAATAATATTGCTGATTCTTCTTGGATCTTATCAAGGAGATCAAGGTAAATAGCAGGACACACCGGACCATATGTGGCAGCAATATTCTAAGCATGGATGAATGGTAGGTTTATAGATCAGGACCAATAATAGATTCTTCTTTGGACCAATAATACCATATTGGCAGCAATATTCTAAGATTGAATGGTTTTTATTCAGGATCTTATTGCTGATTCTTCTTTGGATCTTATCAAGGAGATCAAAAATAGCAGGAACACCGGACCATATGTGGCAGCAATATTCTAAGCATGGATGAATGGTAGGTTTATAGATCAGGACCAATAATATTGCTGATTCTTCTTTGGATCTTATCAAGGAGATCAAGGTAAATAGCAGGAGCACCGGACCATATGTGGCAGCAATATTCTAAGCATGGATGAATGGTAGTTTTATAGATCAGGACCAATAATATTGCTGATTCTTCTTTGGATCTTATCAAGGAGATCAAGGTAAATAGCAGGAACACCGGACCATATGTGGCAGCAATATTCTAAGCATGGATGAATGGTAGTTTTATAGATCAGGACCAATAATATTGCTGATTCTTCTTTGGATCTTATCAAGGAGATCAAGGTAAATAGCAGGAACACCGGACCATATGTGGCAGCAATATTCTAAGCATGGATGAATGGTAGGTTTATAGATCAGGACCAATAATATTGCTGATTCTTCTTTGGATCTTATCAAGGAGATCAAGGTAAATAGCAGGAGCACCGGACCATATGTGGCAGCAATATTCTAAGCATGGATGAATGGTAGTTTTATAGATCAGGACCAATAATATTGCTGATTCTTCTTTGGATCTTATCAAGGAGATCAAGGTAAATAGCAGGAACACCGGACCATATGTGGCAGCAATATTCTAAGCATGGATGAATGGTAGGTTTATAGATCAGGACCAATAATATTGCTGATTCTTCTTTGGATCTTATCAAGGAGCTCAAGGTAAATAGCAGGGGCACCGGACCATATGTGGCAGCAATATTCTAAGCATGGACGAATGGTAGGTTTATAGATCAGGACCAATAATATTGCTGATTCTTCTTTGGATCTTATCAAGGAGATCAAGGTAAATAGCAGGGGCACCGGACCATATGTGGCAGCAATATTCTAAGCATGGATGATGAATAGTAGGTTTTCTTTGGATAGATCAGGACCAATACCATATGTGGCAGCAATATTCTAAGCTGGATGAATGGTAGTTTTATAGATCTAATATTGGATTCTTCTTTGGATCTTATCAACGAGATCAAGGTAAATAGCAGGGACACCGGACCATATGTGGCAACAATATTCTAAGCATGGATGAATGGTAGTTTTATAGATCAGGACCAATAATATTGGGATCTTATCAAGGAGATCAACAGGAACACCGGACCATATGTGGCAGCAATATTCTAAGCATGGATGAATGGTAGGTTAATAGATCAGGACCAATAATATTGCTGATTCTTCTTTGGATCTTATCAAGGAGATCAAGGCAAAAGACAACCATATGTAGTATTCTAAGGGATGAATGGTAGTTTGGACCATAATGTGGTCTTATCAAGCAATTTTCTATGTGGTAGCATGGATGTATGGTAGACTTATCGATATGTAAGATAGATTCTGGAGAGAAAAATTGTCTCGCACGACACAGTGAACTGACACAGTGAAATAACATCATCCTGTCCGTCGATTTAGCCCAAACCAAGGAAAAATATAATGCCAGGACTCTGAAAGCTAATTTTTAATATAAGCACTTGCCTAGGATATTTGGTGCAACGTGATTTTATCTCTCACATGAGGCATTTTCACTTCAAGCCAGATCTTTTAAATATCAAAAGCATGTTTTCATACCCTGCTCTTTAACATAATTAGGCCTTTCCAGCTCGGAAGTCTTGCGTAGCATAAACTCTTCTCTCGATTGATCCAACTGTCAAAATTATTAAATATGAAAAGACAGGATTTCGATGATTATTTTAAATATAAGCAGATCCTCATAACTCGCACCACAATTCGCCCTTGCATGGAGTATTGCTGCCATATATGGTCTGGTGCCCCTTCTGTCTGCCTCGGGGTTCTTGATAGGCTCCAGATGCGGATATGCAATGTGGTTGGCCCTGCCCTGGCGTCTCGTCTACAGTCACTTTCTCACAGACGCGCCGTCGCCTCCCTCTGTCTGTTCTACAAATACTTCCATGGAAATTGCTCCGAGGAGCTGCATTCTCTGGTTCCCAAACGTCACGTGTTCCAGCGCCTCACGAGGCTGGCATCCCGCTCTCACACTTTCAACTGTCGAAACTCCTAAATATAGCCGTCTCTTCTACTCTAAAAGCTTCATGTCTCGCACCTCTCGCCTGTGGAACTCCCTTCTCCTGTTTCCCTGTGAGCTATAATCTCCAGCTATTCAAGTGTAATGTCAATCGACATCTCCAGTTGCCTGGATCTATCCACTACCCTCATCCTTTCTTCTATCACTCCTATCTGATCTTGCTCTAAACTTTCTGTAACCCCTTGCGTCCTAGTGGCTTCCCGCCTTGCTTGGGGTGAAACGCTTAACCCCCCCAAAAAAAAACCAAAAAAAAAAAAAACCATAATCGTATCTCTTGACTGAGTCCAGCGTGAAACGAATCCAAACCTAGTAAATATAGAATATCCTGATCTTTAATATAGTCAGGCCCTCCGAGTTCGAAAGTTTGGCGCAACATAATCTTATCTTTGCATTAAGCCAAGTGTCAGAGGAATTCAAACCGATTAAATATAAAAAGTCTATATTTCGAATGCTGACATCCGCTATAAACAAGACACTCCCTTCTTGGAAAGTTGGCCCAACGTAATCTTATATCCTGATTAAGGGGCACCTCGAGGCGGTGTAATGGTTAGCAATCTTGTCTCGCTAGAACAATTACGACTGAGTAGTGAGTTCGATCCTCACTGGATGCCCATTATTTTCGGCCTTGTGCCAAATCTAAGCTACGCTTGGAAAATCACTACCTTATCATGACGCCTCATATAGTCATTTTGAGATTAAATTATAATTATTAACCACACTTCCGCTGCTGTTAACCTATTTCAACATCATTCCGAAATTTACACCGACAGTATTTGACGTATATATACATTTTCAAGACATCGTGTACAGACATGTCATAGCGTAAAATACGACCTATTTTATGACTTGTATCGATTATATTATGCGTTTGTGATGTGTTTCTGCTTTGGATATTCTACAGAATATCCGTTCTCTGTGGCAACAGTGCCAATGTTTAAACATTTATAGCTAGCTGAAATTTGCTTTAAAAAATATCTATATCATGATTAAATCTAGTAACTGACCAATCCAAACTTGGCAAGGTCTTCAAATGCTCAGTTTTAAATCAGTAAATCGTTCAAGCGGGGAATGCCCGGCCTTTCGTGCAACGTACCAATCTAAATCTTGAATAGACAAGGTTTAACATTGCACACAGGTAAAACGTGAGAAGAGATTATGTTGTAACCAAACGTCCGTATTCAAAAATATAAATTCTAACGTCGACCGAATATCGCTATATCTATCACGAGGCTGTGTTACAAAGGAAAATTTGGTTGCAGTAATCTTCAAGATGAAGAGTGTTGAGCTGTACAGAAAATAAGGCTTCAATATTCTAGTTGTGCTATAGGCTAAATATGGTTAACTATGACTCAATCCTAAATGAAATTTACATTAAGGGTCGAAAGATTTCGCTGTCCTGAAAATCAAATTTCGATCTCTTTTCGTTCGAAATTTACTACGGTTAGTTGTGACAGGATTAAGATTCTTTGGTTTGGTTTATACTTTGTGTTTCGGTATATCAACCTTAATAGGTTATTTAATGCCGATAAGAATTTTATTGCTGGTAATATTTTTTCAAAACTCTATTGTTGGTAATATAGTTTTTCAAAAATGTCTTACTAGTATTAAAACCTATTTTTACACGTTTTGATCCAAATTTGGGGATTAACTATTCGCTCATAGCTGGGACCCTAACAGGTGCTACCACCCCGCGTCAAGGTGAACTTAGGAACAGCAGCAATTAAGAGGTGGTTCCACGCTCCTCAAAACCCCCTGATGAGAGGCCTTGCTGCTGGATGTAGTTTATCGTCTTACCCAGGACGCGGATGTAGTTTATCGTGATACTCAGGATGCGGATGTAGTTTATCCTCTTGCCCAGGACGCGGATGTAGGTTATCGTGATACTCAGGACGTGGATGTAGTTTATCGTCTTGCCCAGGACGCGGATGTAGTTTATTGTGATACTCAGGATGCGGATGTAGTTTATCGTCTTGCCCAGGACGCGGATGTAGTTTATCGTGATACTCAGGACGCGGATGTAGTTTATCGTCTTGCCCAGGAGGGGACAGGATTAAGACAAAATTGAACTGCAAGAAGATTGAATTAGGACGAAGTATTCAAATGACAAATATCTTCCTTCCGGTTCTATTCAGGAGGTTGACGATGACGGCTCTCCACAATTTCCCATCTTTCGTAGCTCGAAGCAATCTTCCTTTTCTGCCACCCAAGTACTCGTCATGTGATCCAATTAAAACAAGGTAGGTTAGCCGATGTTTACTCGGACACTCTTGCCTTCATTATTTCCAGCCGGAGTCAAATTCTTCAGATTTCTTTCCTTATAATGCGTCCCATAAATCTCAATTGTCTCTTAATTATTCTAAGTAAAAGAAATTTTTGTTTCTGTTTTTCTTAAAATTTTGCCTTTGCTCACATGTTGCGTCTATGGTATTCGTAACATCCCCTTGGAGGACCCTATCTCTGTTGCATTAAGTCTCCTGTTCATCTGTGAGGAATTCATCATTTAAAACTTTCATTTCTGTCTTGGCTAGATTACTGAGCATTTCAAACGGGTTTGAAATACTCGACGACTAGGAAGTTTTTGAAAATATAATTTATCTCACAAGACTTTTTTTCTCTTTTGGCATCATAGTTTTATTTGATCGTTTTAAACATTAAAAACAATCGTAAACTCTTTTTAAAAATAACAGTGATATATCTACGTATGCAATATCTTATTGAAGCCTTGGGTGCTAATAAAAATCTTCCGCTTATAAAAAAATTCCATACTGAAATAAAATCTTCGTTTTAACATACAGTGCCCAGTAAAAAAGCGGCAGATTCAGAAGGACGTGAGACAACCGTTGAAAACTGGTGACGACTGACGTGAATGAAAAATTCAAGAAGTTCCGCACATTTCGTCAATCCCTACGGCGTATATTCTTCTTTGAAAAGCACGATAACTTGACGCTCAAAATCAGTGAATTGTTTAACCATACGAGAAGGGCAGAACGAAAAACGAAAGTTGCCTACAAATAACCTTTACATGACGAGTTACAAGATCGAGCAGCAATTAATCAATCACAAAAGAACCAATCGATGTGGGGCAATTATTAGAAAGCCTGTCTCGCTAGAACATTTACGACTGAGTAATGAGTTCGATCCTCACTAGGTGACCCATACATTCGACCTCGTGCCAAATCTAAACAATCGCTTTGAAAATCACCTTATGCGCACCTGGACGTAGTGTAATGGTTAGCAAGCAGGTCTTGCTAGAACAATTATGTCAGACTAGTGATTTCGATCCTTACTAGGTAACCCATACTTTCGACTCCGTGCCACGTCTAAAGAACGTTTTGAAAATCACCTTATGGGCATAATCGCTTCGTCCAATCTGTTAGGTCTGTTTTGATAAGGTCAGCTGTTTTAAAATTTTTGTAGTAAATTATTAATTTGATATTCTTGTGAATATACGGCGTGCATTATTCCGGTCGAACATCCTAAAAAACATCAAATTAATTATTTAGTACAAAAGAAATTAAACAGTCAACATTATCATCAGCAACAATAATTTATCACTCACTTATCGGGATAGTTGACCTTACATCGTTCGACCACAGCTCCATAAGAGTCTATTTAAGCCAACATTAAAGCATAACAACTCAACCTAATACTACAGGGTACCCACTAAAAAAGCGGGAAATTCAGAAAGACGTGAGACAACCATTGAAAACTGGTGACGACTGATGTGACTGAAGAATTCCAGAAGAATTTCTGCACATTTCGTCAAACCCCACGTCGCATATTATTCTTTGAAAAGAACGATAATTTGACGCTCAAAATCAGTGAGTTGTTTAGCCATACGAGTAAGGCAGAACGAAAGACGAAAGTTGTCTGCAAATAACATTTAAATGACGAGTTACAAAATCGAGTAGCATTTACAATCACAAAAGAACCAATCAGAGTTAAGTAAGTACGCTAGAATCGAATGATTATTCAAGGCCATAAATATTCAAGAAATTTATTCAAGTTTATACAAAGTATATTATTCCTTAAAGTTAAAAGAGCGGCGTTTTTCCGTTATTTTTTCTACTGTGCCCCCTGCATTTTCCATGACGCAACCTCCTCATAACAAGCACTTGGATAAATCATCATTTAAGTACTATTTTTCTTTGTTTCTAACGAATGTTTCTTTTTCTTAATATTTTACTTAGCTTTTGAAAGACATGTTCCACTATGCCGTCAGATTTTAGTGATACACTTTCCATCCTTTCTTAAAACACTTTCCTAAACAAAGTAATTATATCATTTCTTCTTTTTCTTCTTCTTCTTCTTTGGGCCGTGTTCCTTTAGGACGTTGGCGAACATGATTCTTTAATTTTGAGCTCTTAATTTCTTTTTCTTTTTATTATCTCTCTTAAAACTTGATCCCCCATCCATTTTCTCAAGCTTGCTAGGTAGATTATGCGTTGTTTTCCCGTCTCTCTTGCCTGCAATCTGTCCTGTGAGTATCAAATTTTCCAAGCCCTCTTTCCTCAGTATGTGCCTTAGATATTTAAAATGACACTTTCTAACTATAAGTGTCCTTTTGTTTCCGTTTTTTATAAAACTTTGTCCTTGCTCATATGTTCGGCCAATGGTATTCCCCTCATCTTTCCGTAAAACTATAGATTTTTCGGGCATCCACTGCCATATAGGAGGACTGGTATTGCGTAACCGTTCAGTACTATTTTCTTTTTTTCTAACGAAATATTGCTGTTTTTTAATACATTGCTTAACTTTTGGAAAGCTTCTTTGACTATCCAAATGCGCCTTCGAATTTCAATGACGCACTTTCTGTTCTCTGTTAAAACACTTTACTGATATTAAAATTCTACTTTAAATTGATTTTGCTATCTCTAAATTTAATTTCCATGTTGGGCTGTTCCGTTTGTTAACAACCACGCATTCTGACTTCTTACAATTGATATTTAGCCCTTTCTTCTCGCTTTCCTTAACTTTCTTCTGTAGAAATTCTTGCAGTTACCTTTCTGTATCTGCTATCAACACTATCTCATCAGCATATATTATCTTGTTAAAATTATGGCCACCAATATTGAATCCTGGCAGGACTTCTAATTCTCTCAGAATCACCTCACTGTTTAGGTTGAATAAGTCCGGTGAGAAGACTCATCCTTGTCTTACACCTCTTTCTATTTTTTGTATATTAATTGAATTCATTTTCTATCCGTACTCAGACAGTTTGCTGCCAGTATAGATTCTGGATTATTCTAATATCCTTCATAAATAAGGTAAGTTTAACGAGTAGTTCCACAGTTAAAAGAATCGTTTGACAATTCTAGTTATATGTAATTTCATTAAACTTGTATTAAAGTTTATTTGATATTTATCAAAGAGATAACTCTACGACCCAAAATGATTTCAACTGCGGGTTAAAAATTGTATGAACTAATTCAATTAGATAAAAAAAAATGTCTGCAAAAATAATTATTCCTTTCGTTAACAGAGGTGTCCAAGTGCAAATGTCGGCATATTTTAACAAAGAAACGTCCTGTTTACTGACTGACTGAAGCGAAGCAATTCTCGGTTAGTGACTCGATACAAAGGTGAAACAAAGGATTTCTAATTCACTCAGAATCGCCTCACTGTACAGGTTGAATTAGTCCAGCGAGAAGACTCATCCTTGTCTTAAACTTCTTTCTATTTTTGTATATTAACTGAATTCATTTTCTATCTGTTCTCAGCTTCTAGTGCCGATTCTGAATTATTCTAATATCATTCATAAATAAGTTAAGTTTACCGAGCACTTCCACAGTTCTTTGAAAATAATTGCTTTCATTAATCTTGTATTAAAGTTTATTACCGAGGAGATATCTTTAAGATCCAAAATGATTTCAACTGCGGGTGGAAATTGTATGAACTAATTATTCTATAAAATAAAATAAAAATAATAAAGATATTTCTGTAAAATTTCAAATAACACTTTCTAACTATAAATATCATTTTTCTTTCCGTTTTCCTTAAAACTTTGTCCTTTCTCATATATTCGGTATTCCCAGCATCCTTCCGTAGAACCATATATTTTTCGGACATCCACTGCTATATAGGAGGACTGGTATTAAGTAACAGATCAGTACTCTTTTCTTCTTTCCTAACGGAATATTTATGTTTTTTAATACGTTCCTTAACTTTTGGAAGGCATCTTTGACTATCCAAATACGCCTTCGGGTTTCAGTGCCGCACTTTCCGGCCACTTTACTGATATTTAAATTCTACTTTAAATTGATTTTGGTATCTCTAATTTGTAACTTGTATGCTGTTTCCTAACAACCATGTATTCTGCCTTTTTGCAATTCATGTTTAGTCATTTTTTTTTCGGTTTCCTTCACTTCCTTCTGGAGTCGTACTTGTAAATCTATGGCTGTTATCAACACTGTGTCATCTCCATATGTTATGTTGTTAAGATTGTGGCTGCCAATGATGTATCCTGGTAGGACATCTGATCCTCTCAAAATCCGTATAGGTTGAATAAGTCCGGTGAGAAGACGCATACTTGTCTTACAACGATTTCTAATTTTGTTTATTACGTGAATTCATTTTCTATCCGTATGCAGACGGTTTTCTGCCAGTAGAGGTTCTGGATTATTCAAAGACCATTCTCAAATGTTAAGATTACCGAGAACTTCTACAGTTGTTTTGAAAAGGATCCATTGAGAATTCTAGTTATATGTAATTTCAGAAATCTTCAGAGTTTTATGGATATTTACTGAGGAGATATCTCTACGACCCAACATGATTTTATCTGCTGTTTAAAATTGTATGAACAAATTATTCTATTGTTGAAACTTGACTAATGCATGGAATAATAATGCAACACAAAATGTACTTAGAACAAAATGTATTGAATCAAGAAAGTGTACATAATATTTACATATAGTCTTTTGTATATTCCTGGTAAGACCGTTCCTGGAGAATGTGTTGACTGAGTTGCAGTCGGGCAGAGTCTCTGGTTGAATCTCTTGATTCCTCACTCTCTTCCCGGTACCAACCATATTTATATGGTCGGTACTCCACTGTGCAAATTAGGTGGATCCTACCACAACATCTATTAAATAAAATAAAAATAAGAAAAAAAAATGTCTGTATAATTAGTTAATTCTTTCGTTAACAGCAGAGTCCCAGTCAAATAATGGTATTTTTTTTTAACAAAGAAAAGTACTATTTACTGACAGGATGCAGAGAAGCATTTCCCCGTTAGTGACTCTATACAAAGACAAAACGAAAGAGAAACATTGGTTTTTTGAAGTAGCCAGTCAGCTGCCTCTGCTAATATGTATAGATATGACAGGCAATCGTCTAAGTCACCTGCAGCGACGCTGGTATAAACTCAATCTGTATAATCAGTTTTCACCGCTTCGAAAATAAATAAACTCCGGTTGCATGAACGGTATTAAATTATTTCAATAACCCCCCCCCCAGTCACCAAAAATATAATTTTTATTCTACGTTGTCTCGGTTCTAGTTTTTTTCCTCTCTCTTTCTATGTCTTTCTATGTCGCTAATATCTTCGGCAATAATGTTACTGCCGCTGCTACTACATATAGCCATGACAGCCAATCGTCTGTATCTCTTGTTGATATGGTGCCATAAACTCTGCTGCTACAACTACGTATAGCCATGGCAGCCAATTGGCTGTATATCTTGCTGATACAGTGCCATAAACTCTGCTGCTGCTACTACGTATAGCCATGGCAGCCAATCGTATGTATCTCTTTCTGATACGGTGCCATAAACTCTACTGCTGCTACTACGTATAGCCATGACAGCTAATCGTATGTACCTCTTTCTGATACGGTGCCATAAACTTTGCTGCTGCTACTACATATAGCCATGACAACCAATCATCTGTATCTCTTGCTGATACGGTGCCATAAAGTCTGCTGTTGCTACTACGTATAGCCATGGCAACTAATTATCTGTATCTCTTGCTGATACGGTGCCATAAAGTCTGCTGTTGCTACTATGTATAGCTGTGACAGCCAATCGTCTGTATCTCTTTCTGATACAGTGCCATAAACTCTTCTGCTGCTACTATGTATAGCCATGACAGCCAATCGTATGTATCTCTTTCTGATACGGTGCCATAAAGTCTGCTGCTGCTACTATGTATAGCCATGACAGCCAATCGTCTGTATCTCTTTCTGATACGGTGCCATAAACTCTGCTGCTGCTACTACGTATATCCATGACAACTAATCGTCTGTATCTCTTGCTGATACAGTGTCATAAACTCTGCTGCTGCTACTACGTATAGCAATGACAGCCAATTGTCTGTATATTTTGCTGATACAGTGCCATAAACTCTTCTGCTGCTACTACGTATAGCCATGACAGCCAATTGTCTGTATAATTTGCTGATACGGTGCCATAAACTCTGCTGCTGCTACTGCGTATAGCCATGACAGCCAATCGTCTGTCTTTTGCTACAAAGCTGGAATAAACTGGATCCGTGTAATCATTTTCACCGCCTTGAAAATACAATAAACTCGGTTTACTTGACCGATATAAAGTTATTTAAAAATGTAAAATAAAGCACCACCTGCCATAAAAAAGGAAGAAAAATTAAAAAAAAATATCTCTTTTTTATTTTACTTCGTTCCAGATATTTCTGTCTGTCGATCTGTCTGTGTCTCTCTGTCAATAATTAATCTTTTCGTCGTCTGTAATTCGTCCGCCGTAATGATAACCACAAACATTATTAGGTCCAGCACCCCTACACTCATACCATCTATTACCACCATTATCAACAACCATTATCAACATCCACCACCATCCTCATTACAACTCGTTTCAACACTACCAACGCTACTATCGCCGGCATATTCATCAAGAATAAAAATAACAACGACTATTAACCTTGGTAACCTCTAAAGATGCCAACACCATTCCAGTTCATTGTTTGGCTCCCCGCAACCTTCGTTTGTAACCCATTCTAAATTCTTGATTAAATTTAATTAAGCCAAAATAGAATTTACCATTCCAGTTCATTGTTTGGCTCCCCGCACAGGGTAAGCGAAGCAAAAAAATTGTTGAAGTATAACAAAACGTTTTATTTGTATATTATCAGATATGCCTATATGGAGAGGAAATTTACAAGAAATGACATACAACACTTAGCCTACAATACTCTCTATGGCAAGAGGGTGGCAGTTGATCTCTCCCCTGACTTAGATGAGTTGGGGAAACACTGGCTGGTTACATTCAATACCTCAAAAGCCAAACTAGTGACCTTCCACCATTGCCGATCGGACCCAGAATTTTCACCAATCACGAAGAAGTGATGTCCAGAGAGGCCACTGGTCTTGAGCGCCTATTGGGATACACTACAAATGTGGAACTCGTACATACGATCCATCGATAAGGATGCAGGAGACATGGTCGGCTCCTTGTCCCGTCCCATTAAGTACCTAACTCCTCGAACTACCCTCTACCTTTACAAGAGCCATATCAGGCCCTGATGTTCCCTCATAGAGGTCCCTGGTCTTGAGCGCCTATTGGGAATCAGCTCAAACCTTATGTGGAACACGTACACACGATCCATCGCAATTAAACTGTTAACAGAAAGCGGCACATTGTTCCTCGATGGTTCAGTTAGCGAATGGAGCGTTCATTCGTCTGACCTCGTTGCTCTTCGCCACTCGACTGAACAATTGAATGTTACCCGTGTCTAGCTTCTCGTCAACCCATGTACAGGCATGGTATCGTGCATCAGTGCATCGCTGTTGTTTTTACGCGTAATTTAAAAATTGCCATCACGTTTTTAAAAAAAATATTGCCAGAGTAAGGCAATAAAGCCACTAAGATGGAAAGATTAGTTAGTGTTAGGGAATATGAAGAAGAAACACTCTTAAAAGAGAGAACAATAAAATAACAAGAATTAAGAAAACAGAAGATAACGATTGACATTTGATTTTTTTAAAGATTAAAGTTGACTGCGAAGCAAGAAGTTGGAAGAGAGTTCCACAAGCGAGACTTGTGATAAAAGAAACTGTTAGCATAGAACTTACGGTTACATCTAGCTGTAAAATTATGAGTTCATGCCTCCAATCTGGTTCTGCGCTTAACTTCATAAAGTCTAGATACCATAGATGAAAGTGGTATTTATTCTGTTTAATACAGAAATGTGGCATATGGCCAAAGAGAGGATTGGGGAAAAGACGGTCTTCTTCTGTCTTAACTATAACTTTCATATACATTCATAAGTACCTTCGTTATTACAATCACCATAATACCTCTTTGTCTCTTTGAAAATATTAACTAGCCCCATATTTACAATTCATTGTCTGTTGGGGAGGGGAATAAAACAACAATTTTAAAAACTAATCCCAATGAGTATTGAGATATGAAAGCAAAATCTATTTACAAGAAACTAAAGAAAATAATATTAGTAATACCCCCCCCACAATCACTAAATGTGGCATCAATATCCGTTCACTGGCCGAAAACAATGCGGGACTGTAATAGTATAAAACATTCATTCATCCCTGGCACTCACACTGACATGCACTCATTCAGACACAACAACAAATACGAAAAAACACTCACGCGAAACGAAAAGCGCCCCGCATCCACCAGCGAACTGACATCACAGACCACCTAACGAGGGAGGGGATGGGGAATTAAACAAAGAAAAATAGGGACAGAAATAAAAGGGGGCCAATAATACCATAGAGGAAAGTTAATCAGAACAATTGTTGAGGATGTGAGTTGGGTGTTAAGAGCTATCAGAAAGTTTGAATGATGAGAAAGCTTAAAATTGTGTGTGTTCAATAATCTTCCATCCACAACAATTAATACAAGACATAGAATAATGATTCATAAACATAACGTATTGTTTCAAAACGTAACAATTGAATTTATTAAGTATTTGATATACATGCATGGGAACTGAAAAGTTAGACAGAGTTTTGTCTCTTAGACTTGGAAATATTTGTACCTAAGCTCATAAAGAAGAAGTTGATTATTAAACTGTAGAAGAATGAGTTGTTGCATGCTTGTAATTGTGTATTGTACAAGTTGGTAAAAGTTCAGAAGAGATTTCAGAGTTCGTACTTGCGTGAATGTTGATAATGGTCTTTAACGTCTGAGCACAAAGGTTAAGACTTGAGTTCTTGAAGATTACATCTTGGCAGCAAAGAATGAGACGCGGGCGCGCGAGAGAGAGAGCGTTTACACGTGTTTTGTTTTTATAATTTTGTTGTATCACGTGAGAGCCTCTGACTGAGTTGGCGCCAAAATAGATCTGTCGCGTGGGGGTGATTTGATTGGTCGATCAAGCTAGGGTGAAGGTGATTAACCAATAAATGCTTGTCATATATTCACTTACAGGGAATAGTTTATTTACCGACGCAGGGGTGACTGGCTGACGTGGAAGATTCCATACAATTACCATGAAAGTATTTGTAGAAAAAGGCACAGGGAAGCTACATTACGGCGGTGGGAAAGTAACTGAAGGCGGGATGTTAGGTCAGGACCAATAATATTGCAGATTCTTCTTAGATTTTATCAGTAATCTTTAAATATATAGCAGTAGCGCTAATCTTGATGTGGCAGGAATTCACTTTCTGAGTTTTTCCTCGTATATAGGCTGTTCTCAAAGTAGGTTGAATGACTTTTATAAATGATTTATACTGTTATGCATTATATTTCTTGCCGAAGAATGAATTTATTTATTCATTTCTTTGTGGAATTTATAAGACTTGCTGGTTTTTATTTTGTTACGATTATTATAATTTTCTTTCAGACCGTTAAGAAATCCTAATTCCAGGAAATTTAAATTCAGTGCAACGGAAGTGGATATCGATGCAGTATTATAAAGGCGTGAACACAACGAGAAAGCAACAAATAATGCAGAATCATTTCTCAACCAATATGGCTTCTCAGCAGTCGACTTACACGTAGAGTACATGATAAATTTAATCAGCCTTACACCGTAATATTTATTCAGCACAGCTTTTGACACCACGGTGATTGGGTGATAAGAATAAGAATATTAGATTCAAGACAATTTATAGATTCCGGATTCTCCTACGGAAAAAAAACCAACAACAAAAAAACTTTTAAAGCGTTGCTTTGTAAGTTTAGTGAATAGCAATTATGCGTTCAATCCCTGGTTTGGGTAGTACAGACGAGCAATGGCTGAACAGTATGAAATGAGAAGAAGAGATCAACCTCGATATTGACAGCGGAACGAGAGCAATCTATCGCCATAAGGAGTCCAGTTCAAAATTCTTTAAGGGCTACCGGATCGACAGACACTTGGCAGACGTTGGAGGGTACACCGTCTGAAACGCCGTGATAATGGCAAAGATGATATTCGCCCGAATACGAATAAATAAGAAAAGGATATATTACTTGTAAATTAATGTGTAGAAGGTTGTTTTTTAAAAAATATTTACTGCTCAAACGCAAGTAGAGCTATAGACGAAGGAAAAGGTGACCCAGAAACACCAATAAATGGGCAAAAAAATAACAAGTGTCTTTTAGGAACTTAAATTACGCACGTCGATCGACTAATTACAAGAAGCAATAAAACACTTCTATGAACTGTAAACTACATCCGACAATTGACTGATTACATAAGCAATAAAAACTTAAGTTAACTTCAAAGGCACATCTAATGATTGTGAACGAAGTATTACATTATGACTGATTGCACAATAAATAAGATGCCGAGTAAACTTCAAGAACACATCTAAAGATTGCAAACAAGGTACAACATTTGGCTGATTCCACAAGCAATAGAGCTGAGTAAAGGTCAAGGACGCTTCTATGCATTGTAAACGACGTACTAAAGTTGACTGATTGCACAAGCAATAAAGAACTCTGAGAACTTGAAAGACATTTTTATGGATTGCAAAATATTAAGAAATAGGAAAATGCTAAAAAGAAAACTGTTCTAAACTATTGTTTAATCCCCGATCTCCTATATAACAGCATTCAAATTCAAATTCAAAAATTTATGTGCATATTCAGAGGCTGCATATTGTGAAAGAGTTCGCAAATTCTGTCTGTAGTGTAAATATGAAAAATACACCGATTAATGAAACCTACCCGCGGATCAAGAAGGACAGTAATGTCCTCCTTCAAAAGAGTCTATGTTAGACGCTTCCGCCTACTATAAGATTAGTTGGAAAGAAGGCTTCGGGAAACAGTCACATAGATTGTTCAAACTGTCAAACTCTCCTCCTCGGCAGAGAGGAACTCGGACGAAGCTCTGCCTACTTACTACCTACGGGCTCGGGGAAACCCACGTTAAACTCGGCCTTGTGCCACATACATTCCTTGTTGGGGGGACTGTTAAATACTAACAGTGAATAGATTGTTCAACTATCGAAGTCTCTGCGTCGAGCTGAGAGGAACCCGGACGAGGATTTGCCGCAGGGTAAAGTTTCATCCGGGGAGATAGACAGACCCTGAACCCGTTTATGCGGGTTCTACGGGGATATGTTTGGCCGAGCCTACGGGCTCGGAGAACCTACGGTAAACTCTGCCTTGTGCCACATGCAAATCGTCGTGAGGCGTGGCTTTTAAATATCAACAGTGAATAGATTGAGCGCTAGTTCATTCGATACATTCTAATTAGTCGTGTAATACTCTTCTGGTGTACTTACTGTTCAATATACGATATATCTGCAAACCTGCTTTTTGTTATTACTTAACCATTTATTTGTTCCCACACACACACAGATATATATATATATATATATATATATATATATATATATATATATGTGTGTGTGTGTGTGTGTGTGTGTGTGTGTTTTTAGAAAGCCATCTGGTTTACATGGTTTCCAAATTCTTTAGATTCCTCGTCATTGCTTTCTTTACCCTTAAGAAGGGTTCTGTAGCATCGTATGTCTATGAGCTACCATTATCATATAAGAAAGTAATTTATGCATATAGAACTTGTATCATCATTATTATCATTATCATCATTATCATCATTATTCCTATCATTATCATCATTATCATCATTATCATCCTTATTATCATCATCATTATTATTATCGTTATTATCATCATCATCATTACTTTTATCATCCTTATCATCATTATTATTATTATTATTATCAATCTCATCATTAATATTATTATTATCATCATCATTGTTAATATTATTCT
The DNA here is from genome assembly GCA_903632075.3 of Acanthosepion pharaonis. Taxonomy (NCBI): domain Eukaryota; kingdom Metazoa; phylum Mollusca; class Cephalopoda; order Sepiida; family Sepiidae; genus Acanthosepion; species Acanthosepion pharaonis. The sequence continues at coordinate 1,325,466 of CAHIKZ030002035.1, read as the reverse complement.
TATCATCATCATCATCATTATTATTATTGAATGAAAGACTAGCACGCTATTCAAGTGGAACTAGTGTATAATTATTGTTGTAGTGTCCTCCCTCTTAAGAGTCTATATTAGACTCTTCTGCCTACTATAAAATTAGTAGAACAGAAGGCTTCGGGGAACTGTGAATAGATTGAGCGCTAGTTCATTTGATACATTCTCACTAGTCGTATAATACTTTTCTGGTGTCCTTACTGTTTAATATACGATATATCTGCAAACCTGCTTTTTATTATTACTTAACCATTTACTTGGTCACAACAGTAATGTTTCAGTAAAGTAGATTTCGATTGAAAGAATTCAAAATCGATGTGTTATCTTTATTGCTGTCTGCATCCGACACCAGGGTCACTTACCGTAGACACATGAATTGGCTGGAGTGATTTCACCAACAGTTTCTTCGCCGTATATTTGGTATGCAGTGACAAATATATGTTGATATCATTAAACGCAGTCAGTCTCCCCAGTATAGACACTCAATTACATCAGTGCCGGTTGCGATGGAATGGTCATGTGGGTAGGATGAAGGCCGAATGGATCACTAAACAGTTTCTAGACAGCGGATTATCTGAAGGAAAGCGAACAACGCACAAGCCAAAATTGAGACAAATACATTGCATCAATAACACTGAAAAAGGCCAACTGTATGCAAAATAACTGGGAAAATCTGAATCTAGATCAATGCATAATCGTGAGAGAGAATTTGAATAGAATCTGGTTGAGCATGATAATATAGAATTTATTTTTTATACTCTCGGAATTGGGTTGTTTTCTCGCCTACGTGATTTCTGGAGAAAGTAGAAGTGTTAATATACGCTTATTATTATTCGTGTAAGAGATGAGGGCGAAGCACAGGTTAAGCGAAGCAAAACAATTGTTGAAGTATAACAAAACGTTTTATTTGTATATTATCAGATATGCCTATATGGAGAGGAAATTTACAAGAAACGACGTACATCACTTAGCCTACAATACGCTCTATGGCAAGAGAGTGGCAGTTGATCTCTCCCCTGACCTAGCTCAGTTGGGGAAAAACTGGCTGGTTACATTCAATACCTCAAAAGCCAAACTAGTGACCTTCCACCATAGCACAAGAAAGATATTAATAAGAGTTTTGATGTTAATTTTCATGAAAACGTTTACGAAATTTGATCTAACGTGAATGTGGTCTAACTAGAGCAGGCTTAAAAAATCATTATAGAATATACAGAAAGAAGTCATCCATTACTATGTAACAAATACTGTAAAAGACGGTCAAAGTTGTTGCATCTGCGCAAGACAATGTAAGCCCCTAGCGAGACTAAAGAAGCCACATTCCCGCTCTCCTTATACGGATCAAGCGTTAGTATTGTTCGAAATCGGGCGGATCCAACACATGGCAGCGAATACTGTACAATCTCCGCAGAGATGAAGAAAAGACTTGAAGCAACGGAGATGGGATATTAACGACGAATGCCAAGAAAACCAGGAATATATGAGCAACGATGACTTTTTAAGAAAAGCAGGAACTAAAAAGGAAAATTGATAACAAGTAGAAAGAGGCAAAGGAAAATCCCAAGTGACAATCGGAATAATAAAAGATGCTTTTTCAGAAATTAAACAAATTAAAACGACATAGAACGTATTTTTTTAGAAACATTGCAAACTGTATTGAAATGCTACGTAATATCAAATATCCTAAATGGCATTGAATGCTGGACAATCTCCTCATAATTGAAGAAAGAGATATGAAGCAACAGATATGTGATTTTATCGATGAATGCTAACGATATCCTAAATCGAACCAAACAACAAAGAATTTCAAGGAAAATAGTAACTGTATTTATATACAGACAGCTAAAGTTTCAAAGGTGCATAAAGAGGAAAGATAACTTGGTGAATGTAATACTCACAGGATATTTTAAAAACAAAAATGAAGTGAAAAAAAGCGAATAACCTACTTTTAATGAATTTTTAACAGTACACGGACATGGATTCTAAATTTCGAAAGTTACGTAAACCAACAAAAACAATAAATTTTGGCGTGACCTAGCCGACTATGTCCGTATATATATATATATATATATATATATATATATATATATATATATATATATATGCATTTAGCCTCCGTCGGTCCCCAGAGAGAAAGCGTCCGTTCCTAAAATGTTAGGTCTCAGCGGCTTATGGCGACGCAGCATCGAGTCACAGTCTCGATTGCAACGAATGCATGTGGAAACGCTATCCCTCAATGTCGTTATTTTGTTTTCTTTCTTTCTAGCACGCTTGACCCTGGCGGTAAGCTGCCGTTTCTACCCAGCTCTCGGGGTTAATCGCGTCTCTAACATAAGCGATCGCTGACGATGTTCTTTTTTTTTTTTTTTTTTTAAGAGTTTCACCCCAAGCAAGGCGGGAAGCCACTAGGACGCAAGGGGTTACAGAAAATTTAGACCAAGATCAGATAGGAGTGATAAAAGAAAGGATAAGGAGAAGGGTAATGGATAGATCAAGAAAACTGGAGATGTCGATTGACATTACATTTGAATAGTTGGAGATTATAGCTGTCAGGGAAACTGGAATAGGAAAGGGAGTTCTACAGGCGAGAGGTGCGAGACATGAATCTATTGGATTAGATGAGACGGCTACATTTAGGAGTTGCGACAGTGAAGGGGTGAGAGCGGGATGCCAGCCTCGTAGGGTGTTTGAACTCAGGAAGTCTGGGAACCAGCGAATGCAGCTCCTCAGAGCAATTGCCATGAAAGTATTTGTACAACAGACAGGGAAAGGCGACGGCGCGTCTATGAGAGAGTGATTGTAGACGAGATGCCAGATCAGGGCCAATTATATTGCATATCCGCCTCTGGAGCCTATCAAGAATCCCGAGGCAAACAGAAGGGGCTCCAGACCATATATGGCAGCAATACCCATCTTTATCATGTCACATTTGTAGACGTACTTGAAGGGAATTTTCCCGTACAGATAGACCTTCGGAAACTTCGCAACAAATGACTTTTGCTTCCAGTGTTTTGACGTCGAGGTGGGTCCACTGGTGTGCCCTTTGCAGAGCGCAGGCTTGGGAAGGGTTTTATGAGAGATCGGTGTTTGCCCATGCAGCACGTCCCCCGTCTACACGCCACTGATGATGTCCAAGGGAAAGGTAGAGTCCAATAGAGCTTGGTACAGCGGTCATCCATATAAGTTGCATATAATACAATCAATAACACTCCTTCCTTGTATGTTATGTTTATTTTGTGTAAAAGTAAATGAAGCTACCGCAATCCCTGCTGCTACTATTCTGTATATTTGTCGAGGCTAGCACAATCTAATATGTGACCATCTATGTGTTGTGACGTGGTAGGGGCCAGAAATACACACATAAGAAAGGAATCAAGTTAAACAAATATATCAACACAAACAATAATACAAACATATACAAACGAGAGTGTTACAGCAAGAATGTTCGGTTTAACTGTCAGAGCTGACTGATAGAAACTTCTCTCAAAAAGGCAGTACCTGCTCCTATTTATAGATGGGAGAGTCTATCCGTGCGCGGGTAAATTACTATAACAATATGTATGGCATATTGTATGTATAGATTCTAATATGAGACAATATATACGTGGTATATTGTATAAATTCAAATATGTGATCATATGGTGTGGCATATTACATAGATTCTAATATATTATCATATATGTTACGTATGTTGTATAAATTTTGATATGCGACCATATATTTGTCTATCAAATTGTACAGTTTCTAATATGTGATCTTAAATGTGTGACATGTTCCATAGATACTTATATACAGCCATACATTTGTAGAATATTCTATAGATTCTAATATGCGACCATATGTACGTGGCATAATGTGTAGATATATATTTGTTTCTGTAGAAATGACTTACTTGGTTAAATCTACTAATATTTGATCCAAATGAAGACGCCATGTTGTATTGTAACGGACTTTCGCCTATGGAGGCGCAGGAACACATCAGTGTGTGAAATTGAAGATAATGGTTGGAAAAAAAATGAAGACGTGAGAAAGAATGGAAATAAGTGTTGCTTGCCCTGTACTCACAAAATTCTTGCCTTTAATAGGAAAATGTCCGATTAAAGAGGAAGAAAGAATGTTAGCAAGAACGTCGAAGAACTCGATATTTTGAAGGGTCTTTCTTTCTAAAGCTTTCTAACAGTTCTTTGTTTAACAGAATGTAGTTTTTTTTCTTCAATATTCTTTTATTTCTACTTCCCTGTCAGTTACCGTAACATCCCAATCACTTCCGTCCCATCCTTAAAAAAAACAAAAAAAAAACGTTCGCTTTGCCGAAAGGTTTTTATTTGTTTATTTTTTGAACAGTTGAGCGGATATTTGTTATTGGCTAGGGAGTTGGTTCTGTAAGTAGTTATTGAGCATGCGCATATGAAAGGATAGAGTCCGAGGAGAAGAAGGGGTCGGAATGATAGTGAGAAGAAAAAGGAGGTAGAGGTTGATGGTGCTATTTTCAACGCTTCACAAATCTGACAACCCTTTTTTCAGTGTATGATTTCAACTTCTATTTAGTCTTGTTTTATTTTTTGTTTGCCGTTGCCCGAATGTGATGGATGTGACCAGAGAAACAGAAAGTTCTGCACTGTAACTAAAACAAGAGGGAGAGAGAGATAGAGAGAGTGAGAGAGATTGTGAACATGAGTAAGACAGAGAAAGAATGAGTAAAAGAGGAAGAATCAATAACCAAAAAAAAAAAACTTTTAAAGAACCATTTAAACCGGTATTCACAGATATCATCGTCAGTTATCCATTTCTGTTGTGTGGCCATGTGGTGTAAAGGTTATCTTCACGGAAATTGGAATCAGCATGCCGAGTTCAAATTCTAACTAATTCTAACTAGGCCCTCTGAAAAGTCATAAATAGTTGTGCCTGAAGAGCTAAGCGCCTACAACTAATAGAAGAAAACGATACATCTATATATACGAAACAGAAATTAAATGAAACGGACACCAGTAAGATACTTTTCCACACTAGTGCTAACACGTGGGACTTGTACACGTGGCACCCAAAATCCCTAGAGGAAAATTATAAAGATCAGGTTGATCCTGATAGACAAAAACAAATAATAAGATTCTATTTCATTGATTGCATTATACTGGATTTAAGAAAGCATATTTAGTCAACATCCACATCATAGTTATCCGCTACTCAACTCAGATGACGTAGTTCAATGGTTTCCAACCATTTTTAAGCTCATGGCTCACTTTTAACCCGGGATTTTTTTGTGGTCAATGAAATTGATATAGTTTAAAAAAATTACTTCAATTTTACAAATAATTTTTCCAATAAAGTTTTCTTCTTATCAGCTTTGTGTTAAAAAAAAATGATAACTGCTTAAAATCTAAAGACATGTATATTGTTCTTTCTTGAATATAATTAAAATAACAATTAAACACTAAGACGTCATTAACAATTTGACCACTGACCACCGCTTTACTGGTGGTAGAGAAAAATGACATAATGCCCAGCCACCGGATGAACAGTGGTAGAGAAACATGACGTAATGCCCAGCCACCGGATGAACAGTGGTAGAGAAACATGACGTAATGCCCAGCCACCGGATGAACAGTGGTAGAGAAACATGACGTAATGCCCAGCCACCGGTTGAACAGTGGTAGAGAAACATGACTTAATGCCCAGCCACCGGTTGAACGGTGGGTAAACTATTGCATCTTGTTTTAATATTCGTTGTCTTAATTTGAGGAGCCAATCAGAAAGCCGTAATATTCTGATGTCATCGAACCTTATACCATCATGTCCGCGCTTTTCGTTGTGTTTTGTGCCTGTGTTTTGGATAAAAAGATCGTTTTTACCATGAAGCGTGCAGAGTCTCAACTTTGACCGTCAGGGACTATTTTTATATGTACCGTGAAACGTTACGTACCAATTATTTGCGAATTTTGACTCAGAAGCTCCGGCAGAAATGTTAGAATTGTTCAGGAACGCAGGGCTCAAACGGTTTGAATTTATGGATATAACCACTTATAAAGATAAACAGGAATATTCACAGAATCAGAGTAGAACAATTATAGCTGTAATGAGACAGATTTTCAGAAAACTGAAATGGTGTCATTTTCTTTCTGCGTTCAGAAAAAGTGGTATTATCAATGCCTGACAAATTAAAAGTTATTCAAATACTTATTAAATTTTCATAATCTTAATATATTAAAATTATTTACATAAATTTAATTTCATTAATAAAAAAAACACCTCTTACAGAAGGTAGCGAAGGAGAGCGAGAAGAAAGGACTAAGCACAAACTACAAGAAGACAGACTAAAAGGTCATCAGTAAAAAGATGAGCCCGAAATGCGATTTACAGGTTGGGGACGCTAAAATCAAAGAATTGCGCAATTTTAAATATCTTGGAAGTGTTTTGACGGAGGACGGCAAGTGCGACACTGAGATCCGTAGAGGTATTGGGATGTTCAAGGACGCATTTCAAAAGCTGAGCAGAGTATTGCGAAACAGGAGGATCTCTTTGGTAACAGAGAAAAGAGTACTGAAGTGTTACGTGATATCTGTCCTCCTTTACGACAGCGAATGTTAGACGGTCCCCTCAAAGGTGAAGAAGAGACTCGTGATGACAGAGATATGGGTCTACAGAAGGATGCTGAGGATATCATGGACCGAGCGTGTGAGCAACGATATCGTATTGGAGAGAATATAGAGAAGGGTTATGTTTAACATAAGAGCCAGCTGAAGTTTCTGGGGCACGTAATGAGAAAGGATGGCCTGGGGAATTTGATACGCACAGATCAAATAGAGGGAAAGTGAGAAAGGGGAAAGCAATGCATGACGTACCTGCTTAAGCAAGTGGATGACAGAACGTGGCCTGGGGAAGGTGTCAGAGGGATGAAACTTATTGAGAGCTATGAAGTATAGGGGGAAGTGGAGAGCCATGGTCGCCTACGTCCTGAAAGGAAACGGCACATAAAAAAAGTTTTGGCCCTTTTGAAGATAGTCAATAAACAACGCCCTTTGCCTCACCCAAAACAGAGGCCATCAAATTCCCTGCATATGAAACGACATCGGCTTTCTTTGTAGCAGGTTAGTGAAGGTGTTGACACTGCACGAATTGTCTGATTGTATCTGACTCATAGTAATGGACCATCTCTATCCTGGGTTAGGGAACGTCCAATGAAACCAAATGGATCTCAAACAATATCAAATTTCGCTTTCCTGGTTTGATGCGCTTTTGATCGGCTGTCAGGAGAGGTGGCACCCACCGAGCCGAAACCTATGTCATGGTAAGTACATTGTGCAGAATATTCTCAATTTTCTCTCGCGGGATATAGTAATACCATTTGTTATTTTATTTATAATCACTTGCCGGTCATCCATCACCATGTAAACACGATCAATGTTTTCCTTAGTAGTGGCATTGGCAGGACGTCCAAACTTTGGGTCATCGTCAAGGCTCCCGATTCCCCTCTTAAATTCAGCTGCCCACTTTCGCGCTGTTGATAAACTAGGAGCAATCATGTCAGCATAAATGTCCTTAGAGCCAAACACTTTTTAAACACTACGTAGGTGCGCGCGTGTGTGTGTGCGTGCGTGTGTATGTGTGTGTGAGTATGTGCATGTGCATGTGTGCGTGCGCGCGTGTATGCGTGTACGCACGTGCGTGTGTGTGTGTGTGCGTGTGTGTGTGCGTGCGCGTGTGCGTGCGCGTGTGATATCGAAAACAATAAATGCAAAACGAACGACAATTCATGTATTAACACAAGGAATTACATGAAAGGAAATATCATAAAAGCTATAATAAGAATGTACCAGTTTATGTATGTGTAAGTGTGTGTGCATGTGTGTGTGTGCATGTGTGTGTGTGCATGTGTGCGTGTGTGCTTGTGCGCGCGAGCGCGTAACAAGCGTGTCTGGGAGAGTCCAAAAATCAAGAAAGAAAACTATGAAAATAAACGTGTTCCAGTGGAGACATTTTACCCACGTGTAACTACATCTGAAAGCCTGAGTTAAAATCTGAAAAAAAGTTGCCAGGGAGAGAAATGCACGCCTTCTTATAGGCTTAGTCAGTGCCTCCGAGCGACGCTCTTTTTAGCAAATTATGGTGGTGTACACCACAACATATCAATGTGCAAAAGAGATTACAACGAGAAAACTTGTCTAGCACAATGCACTGAACCAATTATCTGAGCAAGAGGTTTTACTGCTAACTCGATATCATTCTTTTAATGATTAACCCATTAACTGCCAAATTTTTTTTAATGCGCATTTTTGGCCCAGACAGGTTTCTTATGAGTTTATTTATTCCTTATGTTTAATTTCAGTAGTTACCATTGTCGTTTTTATAGAAACTAGAACATCAAATATATATATGTGTATAAAACATCAAAAAATAATATTGATTAGAAATAATAAAAATATACTTTACAAAATAGTCCTTAATTTTCTACTGGTGAAATGTAAAATTACGACAGAAAGTGTCTTCTTACGGCTAATAATAAAAACTTTAAAGGCTAAGTGCTGTAAAATATACCTCTGCAAATGCAATGTATATAAGAAATTCAATGTAAATACAAGGAATAACATGTAGTGAGTTTAATTTTAACAGATCCCCAAATGGGGTTCATGGCAGGTAATGGATTAATATGAAGAATTGGAACTAATACTTGTAAAATTTTACAGCTATAGCATCACTCCATCATAATCTGCCCATGAACTTTTCAGCCCCCCCCCCTCTTATGCAATTCCTCTCTTATTTTCATTCATGTATTCTTATTTTTAATCAATTATCTATTCCTGAAGCTTTCAAGAGGTTTCATTTGCCTTTGCGTTGAAATTCTTTTGATGTCCACTTACCAATCATTTCCGACAACTTTTGCTAACTGCTTTCTCTGCTTTCACTTATCTGTTAACATCTCCCAAATTCTCTGTGAAGTTTAAACAGCGTGTGATGTGCAATTTCATATTCCATTATAATTTGAACTAAGCCGATATCAGTTTTCAAACGCGTCTTTAATTGTATGTGAACACACGTAAGCATTAATGCAGCGGGAATTTTTTTTTACCAACACGATAGAAGTATGCTGATTTTTGACTCAATAAATACGAGCCGGCGAACGGCCCGCTGTTATAAGCATTTCATCTGAGAGCTTCAATTTTGACGCCCTGTCCATTGGGGCTTCAGGATTCGCCGACTGCTCTTCTGCAGAGGGGTAAGACCCTTCTCCCCGCCCCGGAAATAAATGACGCGTCCTGGGTATGACGAGGAAGTACATACGGCAGTAAAGCCTCTGATCAGGAGGTTTTGTGGTGCATAGATCCACCATTTAATTGCTGGTGTTCCTAGGTTTACCATGACCCCGGTTGGTAGCTTCTTTTTCGCGTCCCAGCTATGAGAAAATATTTAACCGACAAACTGGGATCAAAAAACTATGAAAATGTAAAAATGGGTTTTTATGGTAAAAATACCAGCAATAAGTCATTGGAAAAAATTTATTACCTGCAATACAGTTTTGATAAAAAACAATATTACCAGCAATACTTTTTTTGAAAAAAAAATTTTTTATCAGGAATACATTTTTGATAAAAAAAAAAAAAAAAATATTACCATCAATACATTTTTTGTGAAAAATATTACCATCAATACATTTTTTGGAAAAAAAAAAATACCAGCAATACATTTTTGAAAAAAATATTACCAGCAATATATATTTTGGGGAAAAATTACCATCAATACATTTTTTGGAAAAAATACTACCAGTGATACATTTTTGAAACAAAAAATACCAGCAATATGTTTTTTGAAAAAAATTACCAGCCATACATTTTTAGGACCAGCATTGTTTATTACCAGGAACACATTTATGTAAAAAAAAATATTACCAGTAATTCATTTTTTGGAAAAAAATTGTTACCAGCAATACATTTCTGGAAAAATATTACCAGCAATACATTTCTGGAAAAATATTACCAGCAATACATTTCTGGAAAAAGATATTACGAGCAATACATTTTAGGGGAAAAAATATTACCAGCGGTACATTTGACTCTCGAAAAAAACATTTACAAAAATACGTCAATCTGGTTCCCAGACTTCATGAATTTAAGCGTTTTACTAGGCTAGCATTTCGCTCTCACCCTTTCACTGTCGAAACTGTTAAATGTAGCCGTCTCTTCTACTCTAATAGCTTCATGTCTTTCACTTCTCGCCTGTGGAACTCCCTCCCCATTTCTTGTTTTCCTGATAGCTATAATATCCAACTATTCAAATTTAACGTCAATCGACGTCTCCAGATGCCCTGATCTATCCCTTAACATTCTCTTCATCCTTTCCTCTATCACTCCTCTTTGCTCTAGCTCCAACTCTTTGTAACCCCTTGCGTGCTAGTGGCTTCCCGCCTTACTTGGGCTTGGAATCTCAGAATCGTGTCGATGTAAAGGTTAATAAATCCGGTGAGAAGAGACAGCCTTGTCTTACGCCCTTTTCTAATTTTTTTACGGTCTTTGCTTCATTCCTATTCTATGTAGGATGTTTTCTTCCGAAGTGTCTAATGTTTCCGTGGAATCATCCTGATATTTCTTGGCGTTCAACCACCGATAAACACTTAGAAGACACAAGCGATGAAAACACTAATGGAATGTAAAAGACAACTGGGAAAGAATTGTCTTAATTAGAGCCACATTAATTAATGACTGCTTGTTTATTTACGAGCGACAACTGATGACAAACGCCATTAATGTGATGAGTATCGTTGCTTCGGTTCCATTGCAAAATCTCGCAGAAAATCTCTTTTCCTTGATTTGGAATTGGTTTGCCTTTCACTTAATTGAATTTCTCCTTGATTTATTCCCCGTTTTATTTTGCAATGATCCTTTCTTCTTTCTTTCTTTCTTTCTTTATTTTTCTGTTTACTATTCTTGTTTTTTTTTTCAGTTATACTTGTTGCTTGGTCTTCTTTCTTTCTTTCTTTCTTACTTTCTCTATTTCTTTCTTTCTTACTTACTCTATTTCTTTCTTTCTTTCTTTCTTTCTTTCTTTCTTTCTTTCTTTCTTTCTCCAGCTTCTGTTATATAGGCATTGGCATAGCACATTACCACTTTTCTTCAATATCGTCCTTCTTTCTTTCTTTCTTTCTTTCTTTCTTTCTTTCTTTCTTTCTTTCTTTCTTTCTTTCTTTCTTTCTTTCTTTCTTTCTCCAGTTTCAGTTTTAGAGGTATTTATATCAAGCATTACAAATTCTCTATCTATCTTTCTTTCTTTCTTTCTTTCTTTCTTTCTTTCTTTCTTTCTTTCTTTCTTTCTCCAGCTTCTGTTATATAGGCATTGTCATAGCGCATTACCACTTTTCTTCAATATCGTCCTTCTTTCTTTCTTTCTTTCTTTCTTTCTTTCTTTCTTTCATTCTTTCTTTCTTTCTTTCTTTCTTTTTCTATTTATTATTCTTGGATTTTTTTCCAGTTATACTTGTTGCTTGGTCTTCTTTCTTTCTTTCTTACTTTCTCTATTTCTTTCTTCGTTTTTTGTTGTTTTCTTTCTTATTATTGTTTTCTTTTCTTCTTTCTCACTTTCTTCGTAATACTTACTGCCTTCTTTCTTTCTTTCTTTGTAATACTCATTGTTGTCTTTCTTTCTCTCTTTCTTCGTAATACATACTACCTTCTTTCTTTCTTTGTAGTACTTATTTTTTCCTTCTTTCTCTTTACGTTTATAATACTTAGTGTTTTCTTTCTTTCTCTTTTTCTTCGTAATACGCATCGCTTTCTTTGTAATACTTATTGCTTACTTTACTTCTATCTTCATAATACTTATTGTTTTATTTCCTTCTTTTTTTCTTTCTTTATTTCTTTCTTTCTTTCTAATACTGTTTTCATTTTCTTTTTTCTTTCTGTATTTATTGTTTTCGTTTTCTTTCTTTCTTTTTTCTTTCCTTCTTTATTTCTTTCAGTACTTATTGGTTTCTTTCATTTTTTCTTATATATTTTATTCGATTATATGTGTATTACTTGTTGCTTCATTTTCTTTCGTTCATTTTTCTTTCTTTTTCTTTTTCTGTAATATTGTTTTCTTTTTCATTTCGTTGTTTGCATTTTCTTTCTTTTTTCTTTCATTTGATTCGATCCTTTTTATAATAGAAATTACATTTTCTTTCTTTCTATCTATCTATTTTTCTTTCTTTCTTTCTTTCTTTTAGCTACTGTTATCTTTAATTTTGTCTTTCTTTCTTTCTATCTTTCAAGAAATACTTTTAGCATTATTTTTTCTTTTCTGTGATATGTTTTGTTTTCTTTCTTGTGTTCCATAATCAATTTTTCTTTTTCATTTTGTCTTTTTTAACGCTTCATTATTTCTCTATTTATACAAAATATTTCTTTTTTTTTACCGTCATTCTTAACAATAATAATACATCTTTCTTCCTCCATAAATTTACTTTTTACTTTTCTATTTTATATTTTCCTTGTTTCCCGCCCATATCACGGTTACGTTACATTTTCTGTATCTCTTTATTAAACCGGGAAATACAAGAATTACCATTTTGTACTACACCATCATATCTCATTATGGGTGGACAAATTCAAATTGGCAGACGACATATTCATTTTTGTTTGTCATGAGCTGAACGTCAACTTTGGTTGAGAAAGTCAAATTAAATTTACGAAAAATAGCTCAATATGCGTTGAATAGTATGAATCAACCGGATATAATTAAGGATGGTTTCTCGACAATAATTAAATGAAGTCACGATTTGATTTATTCGACATAATATATATATATATATATATATATATATATATATATATATATATATATATATATATATATGAGTTATATTTAAGTAGAAAGTATTCATTCAAACAAATTTAATTAAAATAACCGACAAGGTCTGTCAGTTTCTTTTTTGTTGCATTATTTCAGTTTTCGAATAGTATATTGTGTATTGGTGTCGAATCGAGGATAGACAGTCTGATGTCCATATTGTGTTATGGTACTCTTCAAGTAATTTCGACCATAAAAGTCATTTTCAAGAACCAATGCCGTGTTAGAATTTCTTTGTTTACATCCTAGCATTCTTTGGAAAGTTGAATATATATATATATATATATATATATATATATATATATATATAGGAAAACTGTAGTTTTAACCGATGTGTTTCGTCCAACTAGGACTTCTTCAAGAAAAAAAACGAAATGAATTTATTGAAACAAAGTATCTATAAACAACAAACGAAATGTTGTTAGCAACTAGAAAAATTTAAAACAACGCTATTCCATATTCATATGGTCAAACTTAAAAATTACTTTATGTTTGAAGTAATATTTTCCCTTGTAGAAATATTGTTTGCATTGTTTTATTGTTTCTGTTGATTTTTTGATATATTTGTTGTGTACATTCGCTTGGGAGAGTAGTGATTCTCTTAGGACAGGTGATATTGGGAAAAATAGATTAATTTTAATAATTTTCAATGGCGGCACTCTCGAGGATTTCCTATTTTATTCTTCTTTTATACATATTGTCTTTTACTACAGGTTAATTCTAAGAAATTTATACATAGATAGATAGAATAGCTGGCCACTCGCATTCGAGAATACCCGTCTACTAGGGCGGGTAGCCAATCCCTGTTGCAGACGCTCACTCAGGTACATTATTGTGCTTGCTCAACATCAACAGAGCCTACCTGTGGTTTTATACTGTTATAATGCAACTATGTTGAGCAGAGCTTACTTATAGAGAGAGCGTGTTATCTAACGTGATCAACAATTTGAACGGCCAATATATATATATATATATATATATATATATATATATGTTTACATCAACAATTTGAACAATATATACATATGCGTGATACACGCTTATGCGATCATGTATCGAAAGACACATGACTGACGAGGCAGATTTTTTTCCCGCAGTATGCTGCCGTTTCTTTCTGCGGTAGACCAGTTGCCATCCAAGGCTATAGAACACGGTCTGTGGTCAGTTATATGCCATGCATGATACATGCTTACGGTATCATGTATCGAAAGACACATGACTGACGAAGCAGATTTTTTTCCCGCAGTAGTTTGCCATTTCTTTTTACGGTAGACCAGTTGCCATCCAAGGTTATAGAACCCGGTCTGTCCCGCTATTTACCCATAGCTGGTGGGAGAAGAAGAGGATTCATACCTTTCCCAGGGTACTATGATCACGTAATTATTAGGATTCGAACTCGGCTCTCTATCCGATCCACTATCCATTACTCCATCGTACCTCCTCAGTCAAGTATAATTTGCTGAAATCCGTAATGGCCCGACTAACGCTAGATGCGGAGAAATTTATATTTACCGCATCTTTCAATTTCCTCACTCTCCAGCAGTATTCGGAAAGCTTATACCTTAGAGTGTCATGTTCACTATTTACTCAGTAGACATTGTCTCCTATAGAAAATCTTACCAACTTTTTTTGAACATGACTTTCCGCGGTTGATTTCTTCCTTTCTTCATTTTGCTTATCTGCATGGGTTTTTGTATGTACGATATTTTGTCAAAAACGCTTCCGGTAATAGGTCAACTCGAGTGAGGAGATTTCGCATTGTGCTTCTACTTGAACCCACATCGATGGCCACAAATCTTTTGTATCCATTCAGCCATTTTTTTTTTTTTAACAGAAATGATAGGTATGGAATGCCTTGGTCGAAAAGTCATGATAACCACATATGTCAACGCAGATTTCAGTTGTGTCTAAAAAAATTTGTTTACTCAAATGTGCAAGTCGAAAGACGAAATGAACACTGGGGTGTTCTACTCAAATACGTACCAGCTAAAAATAACTGTAGAATTAATAAAAAGGTCTGTGGTTAGAAATAAAAGTCTATTATTTCTTTAGAAATTGTTTTGTTTACGTTTAGGATACAAAACTAAGTAGATGTAACTTTCAAGAAAAATCCGAACGAAATGTAGTTTAAAATTTAGGTTTTAGCCATTGCTTTCCCTTGCGAAAGGGGTCGAGGTTCGAATCCTACCGGAGGGTACATTTTCGCGAACGTACAAGCCGGTAGATTAAGTAAACATCGTTTGAAAAACAAGGATGTTCTACTCAACTACGGGTCCCCACAAAAATAAGGTTTGAATATAAAGAAAAACTACAATTCATTTAAATATTTTAACAACAATAATAATCCACCTCAACAATAAAGTATCTCGCGATAACCAGAAATATTATAAAACGGCTTTAAAGCAAAATAAAAATACCAGCATTTGAAAATTGCGTCGGCATGAAACTCAGAATTGCATAACCAATAAGGTGGTATTATGTATAAATTAAAAAGCTCTGTTATTTAACATTGGGCACTGTTTCTTCTTACACTATATATATATATATATATATATATATATATATATATGACAACAATACTCATTTTTGGCCCGATTTGGCTCTGGTAACGGTAAAGAATAACAGCAGGTGTCAGGTACTTACTGGAGCGATGTAGTGAACTTACCATTTTAACTGCATCCTTAGCAATGGATGGTATGTACGAGGTCCACTTCAAGTCAGGTGTCTGTTTGAAGCCCAGGAATATTTCAAGGAACGGTGTTTCCCTGAGGTAATTTGAGATTAGATCCGCGGTGATGGAAATTAATTAGTTTGGTCTTTGTAGCAGCGTGTGTTTTAGAAGCACACACTTATATAATCGTATTATCGGCATGGTTGTTAACAAATGATCCGCGTATATTGTTAGGCAGATCATTTATGTAGATCCAAGTCAGGGTTCTTCTCTTGGGCTCCGGAGGGCTGACCATTGATAACTACCTAAAGAATAGTTAGGAAGGATTTTTATGATCGAAAACTGGAGAGCTTGTGAGTAAACCTTTTTGACACACCTTTCCGAGGGCCTTTGAAATATCTATTGCTGTATATATTGTTTGTCTCAAGACCCTCACTGATTCTGTGAGTAATGGTAGTTAGGACGTTGATAGTGGATCGGGCCGACCGAAACCCATACTGCTCGTCACTGAAAGGTTTGCTTCTTTCTAGAATCTCGACGAATTTTTTTTTATTGATTATAGTCTAAAACAGCTTACTGGTCATTCTGAGAAGACTGATAGGTCTGTACTGGGAGGAGGAAGATTACACGCCCGTGTTCTTGAAAACTGGACCCTCGCTTGACACTTTCCTTGGATTTCACCTTCAAGCTGCGGCTGAATAACATTGCTAAGATTTGGGACAATTCCGAGTTGATGTCGTTAAGGGCAACCATTGGAATTTTATCTGGACTAGTGCCTTTTTTAGGGTCAAGGCCTTTGATAAATCTAGAGATGTCTCGTGCTGTGATGGTAATATTACTAAGATTGTGCTCAGTGAGACGAGGGAACTTTGGGAAGAGTTAGAGGCAAAGCGGCCCGCCTTATCTGTCGAGGAAGATATGACCCCGGGGCCATTTATAATTGTGGTCACAGCCGCTTTACTTCTCTCCATGATTTGGTTGGTGATCTTTTAGAATTCACGGAATCCATTTTGTTTCTTTTCAAACTTAGTGGGGACTGCTCGTGCCTAGTTACACTTGCCATTTTCTAGAACTTTTCTGCAGAGAATGCGGGCAGTTCTGAATGCTGTGAGAGCCTAACTACTTCGATCTTTGCGATAGATTTTGAAGTATTGGTTTCGGTGAGTTATGTCTGTAGCGCATTCAGGTATGAACCAGGATTGACTTTGTTTTTTTTTTCTGGAATTTATTCCGGGGTATAAATCTCACCATTTCAGAAAGGATCCAATCTGTGGAAAGAGTAGTAGTTTTTGAGGCAGCATGCTTGAGGAGGAGTTGGGAGAGGATCTTCCATTATGTAGGATCGAATCCTGTCTCGGTCTGCCTCCGTATAGCAAAAAAATCGTTCTATGGGACGGTGCATCAAAGGATGCCTTAGTTTTCGCATCAATCTGGGCACTGATTAGAGAATGGTCTGACATGACGAGGTAAAACTTTTGATAAACATTTATTAGGGTAGGAGGTTAAGAAGAAGTTGAGAAGATTCGCCTGGTGTCCCGTCGTGTCCGGGACCCGGGTAGGTTTTCCGATGATCTGGGTTAGTTCATAGGCGATAGAGAAGTCTCTGCAATATCTGCCTTCAATATCAGTTTTGCAGAAGTGGACTAGACAGTTTTTATGGCGGATATTGAAGTCACCGAAAATATGAAAGCTGGCCGAGAGGAATTGAGTGAGTATATAATAAATCTTCTGAGATATTCGGTCGACGATTACCGTCCCTTTGTCCTTAGGGCGATAGACACACATATGGTACTATGAATAAGTGCCACGCGGAAGCACATATACGGGAGATCCGGTTCCACGTATTTTTTCTTCGATGCCACAGGGGAACTGGTCCTTGATATAGGATCCGAATCCGTGGCCATGACGATTTAGGACCCGAATCCGTGGCCATGACGATTTAAGATCCGAATCCGTGGTCATGACGATTTAGGTGATTATGTTTGGTTATAAGAGGTCAGTGAACTCCCCTAATACGCATGAAGCGTTGATAACGGTTTCAGAAGTAACAGGAGTCCTGATTTAGACTGGAGAATGTGGTGTTACACTTCTGGAAAGTTAACGTAGACCCCCTCAGGTTGGTGTAGGAAGTGGTAAACGAAGCGTTTGTGTTTTTGTTTTTTTTTAGGTTGAGCATGATAGTTATATAGTTGGACACTGATTAGGAAATGGTCTAATGTGCCTAGAGGAAGTAAAACTTTTGATAACCATATTTCAGGACAGGAGGTTAAGAAGAGGTCGAGGAGATTTGCCTGATATCCAGTTGTGTCCGGAACCCGACTAGATTTTCCGATGATCTTGGTTAGCTTACAGGCAATATTTGCCTTCAACATCGGGTTTGTTGGAGTAGACTAGCCACTCTTTATGATGGATATTGAAGTCACTGATATGAAAGCTAGAATTGAGTGAGGATATTATTAATCTTCTCAGATATTCGGTCGAAGATTACCGTTCCTTCGCCCTGAGGACAGTAGAGTGCCAAGACAAATGTGGTATGATTTCCACGCAGAAGCACATATACGGGAGATCGGGTTCCGCGTATTTTTTCGTTCCTGACACAGGGAAACTGGGCCTTCATGTACATTCCGAGTTCGTGGCGATTTAGGTGGTCATTTCTGGCAATAAGCAGTAAGTAGCCCGGGACTGTGAACTCCCCTTGTGTGCATAAAGCATTGATACTGGTTTCACAAAGTAACAGGACGTCTGGTTTAGAGTGGGGAAGATATTGTTCCACTTCTTGAAAGTTGGAACGTAGATCCTTGACATTGGTATGCGAGATGGTATACGAGTTTTTTTTGTTAGGTTGGGTTTGATAGTTGTCCATTTGTAAATTGATTGGTTTCATGTGTGCAATGGTTGCTGGAAGACGAGTAAGCAGAGAGACAGACACACCCGCAAGAGTTTTATATAAAAATAACTTGGCGAGAATTGTCCAGAAATACAGCCGTAGCAGTACCATTCATCATGGCGTCGAGAGGGTCCACCAGAGACTACTTCACGGTCCAAAATCCATTCATACAACGTATAGTACAATAGCCTCTTTATTATACACCAGCTGATAGGATAGCCACCTTCGGAGTTACTCGAAGGTTCGGACCCTGATTATCAGGCGGATAACGTCAAAACCCAGTCTACATCCAGCACCCTTAATAAAGGGACATTAAACCTAGGAAAGAAAACGCATGCGTAATGCTCTAAGTGCTCATGTCGCGTCTGCACAAAAATCAAGGCAACAGAACTCTTCCTTGGTCAGATATGAAATTAAGAGATTTTTATTTGTAATCAATCATTATTACTTATTACTATCTATGTGTGCGTGTGTGTGCGCGTGCGCGCTGAACGTTATATGTAGTGGACACAGGTCTTTGAGTAGACTTACTTTTTAAATAATGTAAATCCATATCTACCGATCTGTGCATGCGAGAGACATATATAAATATGCTTTCTGGGCGTATTGCCTTGCGTTCTTTTAAACTGCCCAGCTACAGAATTTATACATTCAGGCAAAGGTAAGATGCAAGTTCAAACCTTGCTTAAGGCACTATTTCCTTACGAAGACTATCTCAGGCACAGGCCAGCAGACGTAGATTTACAATGTTTAAAAATGTTTACTTAACCACATGTTTCCACGAAATAAAATGCTTAAAGTAACATATATATTTGTGTGTGCTTGTCTGTCTGACTATCTAAAGGTGTTCATTATCTATCTATCTATCTATCTATCTATCTATCTATCTATATATATATATGTATATCTATTTCAGTCAGTTCAAATCTACAATTTCAGTGTTTCTATCTATCTATCTATCTATCTATCTATCTATCTATCTATCAGTCATTTCAAATCCAAATATTCTAGTGTGTTTCTATCTATCTATCTATCTGTCAGTCAGTTCAAATCCAAATATTCCAGTGTGTTTCTATCTATCTATCTATCTATCTATCTATCTATCTATCTACATACACACGCACAAACACAGAGCCATACATATACACCCACAAAAAATACACACACATATATATATATATATGAATCAGAAAGAGTTTTGTCCAATATTTGCATAGATGTAACTACTCTTATTTTTTATAAGAACAGAAATACGCCGAATTTGTCAAAATACGCCAAATCACTATGGAAGCCTCAGTACTTGTGGCGTCTTGCAATGATTCATTTTATTTTATTCAGTTGGCGTATTTTACGTCGCTCTTCTCACCGTTTGTGGTTCATGATGATGTTCATTTGCACTGTCCGTCATCTCAGAAGGGAATTGTTTTTGAAGTTACCTTCTTCTAGTCTTTACCTAATGGGACAAAATATACAAGGTAGCAGATGTTTTGAATTCAGTGTTTTCTTCTCGTAGACTCGTTGCCATCTAAGTCTATAGGACAGAGATTGTTCTGTTATTCAACCCATAGCTGGAGGGAGAAGTGATGGATTCATATATTTCTCAAGGTTGCTAGCAAGTAATGAAGACTGGAATTCAAACTCGGCACTTCGATTGCTCAATCCGAGTAGCCAAACCTCCCCCCCCGCTGTTACCATACCAAGCCAAAAGAAGAAGAATCGATCAAGATGCAGTTGGTCTTCAAGGAACCATTTAAATCCCATTATTTGAAATTCAACTTTGTTAAAGAAAAAAAAAGCAAAGTTATCCAAGAGACACAGAACAGTCACGGATTTTCTTGGTTAATTTGTTAAAGAAAAATTCTAATTAAGAAATAATTGGTTCTTTTTAATGAGCAATCAATTTTACTAAAGTGCTGTAGGCCTTTATTACGATTTGTTTTTGGTATCGATTGGCATCAATTAAAATCTTTTTAGATATAAAAGAATGTCGTTAAATCTTCAAACGAAGAAAGAGCCTGATTAATATACTTCGATCTCGCATCAAATTTGTCTTTTTCTATCATAT
>CAHIKZ030002035.1:1255000-1302500 GCA_903632075.3 Acanthosepion pharaonis | reverse complement strand
TACAAAATTTCGATCCAAATACATAATATACTATTCGAAAACTGGAATAATGCAATAAAAATTTAAACAGACAGGCCTTGTCGGCTTTTTAATCAAACTAAATAGGTTCCGTACTGTTTAGTAGGTATTCCATTTAATTCAAATTAACATCAGCACGCCTTTACCCTTTTAACACGTATCAGAGATGTTCCTTCTCCAATGCAGTAGTATTTTAGTTTTGTTGTTCTATATTGTCTATGATGACAAGGACTTTTGTGACATGAGCTAAAAACAATGGTGCCATCATTAACAGAGATGTAAGATTTTCAATCGCAGTATTTGGATAATGTATTTTTTGTTAATCGCGCTATGGGCATTCCATTCTATTTCATCATGGGCCCATCTAAGCTTCGTATAGTCGCTTTAGTTTCGGAAGAAAATACAGACAAAATCTGTCTAACATTTGGATATTTTTTATTATACTCTTCATCGATCTAAGCTTTCGGCTCATATGAGCCATCATCAGAGTGGTTATATGGACATTACAACACAGATATTCACCACCAAAGATGGCATCTTCTTATATTACATAGAAGTTAGCTATACGACGATAACGGTCGCAAAATAGCAAACGCAGGTTGGAAATTTGTAACGCGAGAGAATGTAATGTTATTATAAATATATAGGCACAGTGCTCAATGTATGTAATATAATGTATGTTAACAATATAATACTCAATAAGATGAGTATTATAAACCGTTAAGAGATTAAATTGCATCTCCGGCCTGACGATACCTCAATGGTTGAAACTATTGTAGCGGTTGCGCAAGCAATTAATCTACTTGTTTTTTAATATATATATATATATATATATATATATATATATATATATATATATATATATATGTAAACATAAAACATTAGGCAGCATATAATTTATATACAAAGAAATAATCACACATAGAATGAATCAGCAATATTAATGGTATTATTGGCGACATCCATCGCTAGTAGTGTATAATGTATGCATTAAAATACTGTTAATCCATAGAGTGACGTGATCCTCATTTATAAAACTGTTGTCTGTTGTTTCCAGTTTATATTTTACCACATCACAAGAAAAGTTCAAATAAAATTCTCACTTAAAATTTTGAAAAACTTAGCGTTGCGTCTTTGCACGTTCCGAGATTGTACACAGCCGTTAATAATAGCACATACTCAAGATAAAACATCTTTCGGTCGACAAACAATTATTTCGTCTTCAAGTTTTTCATTTTATAAGGAAAACATATGCCTGACGATGAATAAAGGATTATTCGAACGTACTTGCATTTAAAAAAAATATAAACTGGAAACAACAGACAACAGTTTTATAAATGAGGATCACGTCACTCTATGGATTAACAGTATTTTAATGCATACATTATACACTACTAGCGATGGATGTCGCCAATAATAGCATTAATATTGTTGATTGATTCTATGCGTGATTATTTCTTTGTATATATATATATATATATATATATATATATATATATATATATATATATATATATGAGATAGCTATATATATTTTTCTATATCAGGGACAGTATTGAGGAACTAGTAAGAAAAAAGGAATTGTGACCCGTTTTATCCGTTAGGACTTCATCGGATTGTGTTTAGTGACATTGTTATGACGACGCAAGCGCATGAAAGAGAGACGCTGGTAGCTTAGACATTTTTAAAGAATTCTGTGAATTTTTTTTTTTTTTTGTGATCTAGCCAAATTCATCTATATTCTTTTTCTTTTCATCATCAATGTTTTTAAATATACCTCATTAGGATAACAGAAAATCGTTGTGAGAACCTGAATGTAAACTTACTGTAGCTGAACTAGCGATTAAAGCATTTTTAGACATTGTTGCCAGTTTCGTAACGGTGAACGACCAATGCGTTTTGTATATTGTTTTTTTTTTTTTTTTTAAAAAAACAAAGTTAGGAAACGGGAATGTCCCGTTGATTTCGGATGAATTTGTTCAGCAGCATATCAACACCTCTATCCTTTATTTAATACCGAAATCTAAAACTTTTGCGAGTAAATCTACGCTTTAAACTATCAATATGCCGTACATGATTTTATACATTCTGGGTAAAGATATTTTATGTAAATATATAGTTTTTACATCATAAAATCTATTGTTGAACATATTTTTTTAATGTATTGCTGGTTATTTCACTACAAAAATATACTGCCGGTAATTTTATTATAAAAATGCTTTTCCATACTGTTGTGGTAGGATCCACCTAATTTGCATAGTGGCGTACCGACCATATAAATATGGTTGGTACCGGGAAGAGAGGGAGGAATCAAGAGATTCAATCCAGAGACTCTGCCCGACTGCGACTAAGTCAACACATTCTCCAGGAACGGTCTTCCCAAGAATATACAAAAGACTATATGTAAATATTGTGTACACTTTCTTGTTTCAATACATTTTGTTCTAAGTACATTTTGTGTTGTATTATTATTCCATGCATTAGTCAAGTTTCAACACATACCTCTTTTTAGCGTTGTATTGTCATTTTAGTATAAAAATATAAGTTTATTTTGTTTGGGGCGTCACTATTTACCCATAGCTGTGACCCTAACAGATACAACCAACCCGGGTTTGGGTGTACCTGACAACAGCAGCAGTTAAGAGATGATTCCACGCTGCCCAAAAAGCCCAATCTCCTGATCAGAGGCGTTGCTGCTGGATGTAGTTTATCGTCATACCGAGGAGAAGGGACTTTTCTGTCTGCCCACTCAAGCAAGCCTTTCCATTAAAATGTTCATAATAATAGAAAATACATTAATTACTTGGAATTCCTCTCTCTATATATTTAATAGTAATGAAATTATCTATCTATCTATTTATCTATCTATCTATCTATCTGTGTTTATGTTTATACGTTTTTTGTTAAATTTTCTTTTACTTTCTTTAATTTCTCTTTTCTTTGTTTCTTAATCTATTTCATATAAATCTTTCTCTTAATTTCTCTTTTCCTTTCTTTTTCAAAACTTTTGGTTACTTTTCTTTGTCTACTTTTGTTTTCTCTTTATTGAAAATTCTTCATTTCTTCTTTCTTCCCCTTTTGTTTCATTCTTTGCCACTTCGTTTGAGTTTTTCTTTTAATTTTTAAGCATTACTTTTGTTTTCTTAAATTTGATTTTAGTTTCATTTTCTTTTAATTCACTCATTTTTCGCTAATTTTCTACTACTTCTTTCCTGATGATGTTAAAATACACATCTTTCTTTCTTTCTTTTTGTCTTTCTTTCTTTCTTTTTGTCTATCTTTCTTTCTTTCTTCCGTTTTTTAACTTTTTATTCTTTCCGCTTTTCATCCTTTTTTGTCTTGTACATTTTCGTCTTTTAGCTCTCTATTATTTGTTTGTTTGCTTCTTTCTTTCTTACTTGTAGCTTTATATTCTTTCTTTCTTTCTTTCTTTCTTTTTCTTTCTTTTTCTTTCTTTCTTTATTTCTTTCTTTCTTTTATATTTAATTCTATCTTATTTGTAATATCAGACACTTCATTTTCATTCTTTCTTTCTTTCTTTCTTTCTTTCTTTCTTTCTTTCTTTCTTTCGATTTCCATTTTTTATTTTTTCGAAACAATGCAATTTCATTCTTTCTTTCTTTCTATTCTTTCTTTCTTTCTTTCTTTCTTTCCGCCCTTTCTTTCTTTCCGCCCTTTCTTTCTTTCCGCCCTTTCTTTCTATTCTTTCTTTCTTTCTTTCTTTCTTTCTTTCTTTCTTTCTTTTATATTTAATTCTATCTTATTTGTAATATCAGACACTTCATTTTCATTCTTTCTTTCTTTCGTTTTCCATTTTTTATTTTTTCGAAACAATGCAATTTCATTCTTTCTTTCGTTCTATTCTTTCTTTCTTTCTTTCTTTCTTTCTTTCTTTCTTTCTTTCTTTTATATTTAATTCTATCTTATTTGTAATATCAGACACTTCATTTTCATTCTTTCTTTCTTTCTTTCTTTCGTTTTCCATTTTTTATTTTTTCGAAACAATGCAATTTCATTCTTTCTTTCTTTCTATTCTTTCTTTCTTTCTTTCTTTCTTTCTTTCTTTCTTTCCGCCCTTTCTTTCTTTCCGCCCTTTCTTTCTATTCTTTCTTTCTTTCTTTCTTTCTTTCTTTTATATTTAATTCTATCTTATTTGTAATATCAGACACTTCATTTTCATTCTTTCTTTCTTTCTTTCTTTCGTTTTCCATTTTTTTTTTTTTTCGAAACAATGCAATTTCATTCTTTCTTTTTTCTTTCTTTTCTTTCTTTTCTTTCTTTCTATCTTTCTTTCTTTTATATTTAATTCTTTCAGACACATTTTTCTTTTTCTTTTCTTTCTTTCTTTCCGCAATTTTATTTTCTTTTTTCTTTCTTTTTTCTTTCTTTCTATTCTTTCTTTCTTTCTTTCTATTCTTTCTTTCTTTCTTTCTTTCTTTCTTTCTTTCTTTCTTATATATTTAATTCTATCTTATTTTTAATACCAGACACTTCATTTTCATTCATTCTTTCTTTCTTTCGCTTTCCATTTTTTTTTTTTTCGAAACAATGCAATTTCATTCTTTCTTTCTTTCTATTTCTTCTTTCTTTCTTTCTTTCTTTTCTTTTTTCTTTCTTTTTTCTTTCCGCCCTTTCTTTCCGCCCTTTCTTTTTTCCGCCCTTTCATTTATTCTTTCTTTCTTTTTTCTTTCTTTCTTTCTTTCTTTCTTTCTTTTCTTTCTTATATATTTAATTCTATCTTATTTTTAATACCAGACACTTCATTTTCATTCATTCTTTCTTTCTTTCGTTTTCCATTTTTTATTCGTTCCATACAAAGCAATTGCATTCTTTCTTTCTTTCTTTCTTTCTTTTTCTTTCTTTCTTTCTTTCTTTCTTTCTTTCTTTCTTTCTTTTATATTTAATTCTATCTTATTTGTAATATCAGACACTTCATTTTCATTCTTTCTTTCTTTCTTTCTTTCGTTTTCCATTTTTTATTTTTTCGAAACAATGCAATTTCATTCTTTCTTTCTTTCTTTCTATTCTTTCTTTCTTTCTTTCTTTCTTTCTTTCTTTCTTTCTATTCTTTCTTTCTTTCTTTTTTCTTTCTTTCTTTCTTTCTTTCTTTCTTATATATTTAATTCTATCTTATTTTTAATACCAGACACTTCATTTTCATTCATTCTTTCTTTCTTTCGTTTTCCATTTTTTATTCGTTCCATACAAAGCAATTGCATTCTTTCTTTCTTTCTTTCTTTTTCTTTCTTTCTTTCTTTCTTTTTCTTTCTTTCTTTCTTTCTTTTATATTTAATTCTATCTTATTTGTAATATCAAACACTTCATTTTCATTCTTTCTTCTCTTTCTTTCTTTCTTTCTTTCGTTTTCCATTTTTTATTTTTTCGAAACAATGCAATTTTATTCTTTCTTTCTTTCTTTCTTTCTTTCTTTCTTTCTTTCTTTCTTTCTTTCTTTCTTTCTTTTCTTTCTTTCTTATATATTTAATTCTATCTTATTTGTAATACCAGACACTTCATTTTCATTCTTTCTTTCTTTCTTTCGTTTTCCCTTTTTTATTCTTTCGAAACAATGCAATTTCTTTCTTTCTTTCTTTCTTTCTTTCTTTCTTTCTTTCTTTCTTTTTTTTTTTTAATTCTTCCTCTTGTTCACTTTGTATTTATTTCTGATAATTGATTCCAATTAAAAATTCGTTCTTTTACCCAAAGTTTGATTTTGTTTTGAAAATATTTGCTTAAATAATGCTTTTTTCCCGTTTTCCAAACAGACACATAAAAATACATAGACAAAAGCAAATATGCATACGTATATACATTGGTAAGACCATTCCTCCGGAAGCTGCCTAAAATCACTTTGTCTCGACAAATTAAAGGGAATGGAAAAAATAGCGTTGGAATATATATTTTACGTAAATCAAATACTGTAGATTGAAGAATCACTGAATTTATTCATTGCTCTTGATGATCTTAGGTCGACTCCGAAAACTTATTGCCGCCACTTTAGATTCATATAAATAAACTTCATCTTTAAGGATAAATTTGACTATGAGATCTCTGACAGCCTTTCAAAGACATGGCTCCGTGCTTTGGGAAATTCTGCTAACTAAGGCGCAGATGTGGGAACGGTTGCAAAGAATAAAGGCGGTTGTCTCAGCTCTTCATGAATGACATCGTTGTTCCCTGCAGGAAGAACAGGAGATGATATGCTTGACGTCGTTAACATCGCAGAAGTTACTGGAACCAGATAGAAGACTTCAATTCTCTTAATTTCTCAAGAGTCTAGCGAATGTCTTTGAATTCAGAATTTTCTTTCTAAACTAGTAGTCTGTTCTGCTCGTTATTTTAATCATAGCTGAGAAGAATTGCATTAGTGTCTGGGTTTGAGTGATTGATTTGTTACTTATACCTTATCAAAACTTTGTGCTTTGTTTAAAGCTGAAAGATATGTTGTATTGTAAGACTAATTCTTTATATGCGCAGTCCTGGGTATGACGATAAACTACATCTGGCAGCATTTGTGTCTGGGTTTGAGTGATTGATTTGTTCCTTACGCCTTATGATAACTTTGTGCTTTGTTTAAAGCTGAAATATATGTTGGATTGTAAGACTAATTATTTATATGCGCAGTCCTGGGTCTGACGATAAACTACATCTGGCAGCATAACTCCTAATTGAGAAATTCGAAGATTCGCGAAGCATAGAATCACCTCTTAATTAATGGTGGTCTCAGGTTCACTCGGAAAATAATGAACCGTCAAACGAAAGTAACACTATGGAAATGTAAGAAAACATTTTTTTTTAGTAAAAATACCAGGAAGACATTTGTATAGTGGGAATAGAATAAATACATTTTTATAGAAATATGGCCAGCAATACATTTTATCTGTAGTTGAAGCCATATAGTTGTGTTCAAAATATTCTGATTCCGGTATTAAATAGCCCATAGAGGTTGATATGGCGTTAAAAAACAACCACACTTTATTTGCAATTGAATATTGTATTAACAATACACTTTAGAAAATAACAATGATTGTTTTCCAAAATAGAAGTCCTACTATTTAACCCATACATAGGGGAAGGAGATGGATACATATCTTTCTCAAAAGTATTTGAACATAAGTGAATGTACCTAATCAAAATTGTTTACCCATCCTTGTGGGCAAGGAATTTATTTTTGAAACTACTAACTTTTTTACGCAGACTTATCCCTGCAAGCCTATCGTGAATCTGTTGCTACTTCTACGGCAAATATTTAGAGTAGCTCTATTATTTAATTCCATCAACTCAGACTTTTTCAGCCAAGGTCCGCCTTTCTCTGTACCCTAGCTTGTCTGAATATCATTCTGTTTCATATTCCTCTGTTAAGAAGGATTTTCCATTCAGAAATCTTCCTTCCAAAAATCTTTACTTAGTTGAATAGGCTCCTTCTCAAATACTACAGTCTTAACCTTTTCAAGTCTAGGGTCTATCGTTAACTATCCGCCATACGTTCGCAATCTTCACTTCCGGCGGAAGTTTCACATAAGTTTTCCTTCATTTTTTTTGGCCAACTCTTCCAGGCTATTTTATTCGATTGTGTATGTAAACATACAGAAAATTATTTCAAGAGTGTTTAAACAATTTTCTTCTTTATAATTTTTCTTTTATCGCAAATAAATATAAACCTTACCAATCATGTTTCTAATGCCATTCTTTTGTTATATATTTCTTCACCGATCGTCTGTCATTGTAGTTGTACTCAGGTTGGAATAAAAAGTGCTTTAGCAAGGTATCGTTAATTTTATATGCGTCTTTTTAGACTCATTTGACACATATTAATCATACGTTCAATTGTAATGGGACACATTTTGGGGAAACCTTCTTCAGAAGAAGAATCCCCAACTTCTTGCAGAAACCTAACGGAATTTTTCATCATGAAATGGCAATGTTCCTTTTTTTAAAAAAAAGTGGTATTCTTACCTAAATCCTCGGCTGCTGTCTATTGAGATGAACTTGTCTATTGTCAGTTCTATAGTGAAATATATGTAATGAAAACAGGACAAGAGATTCTGTCTAGTAATCGTTTATTCAATTAAGAATACTACTACTCATCGATATTGAGTCACCCCCCCCACGAGGGTGTCATGTGGCACAAGGCCTTTTTAACGTGGGCATTCCCGAGCCATTAGGCTCGGCCAAAAAATAGCCCATTTGAACCCGTATAAACGGGTTCAGGTCCGGTTTTACCTCCCCGAAGGAGACTCCGCCCTTCGGCGTAGCCTCCTTTGGGTTCCTCCCGCCCGTAGGAAGAGAGTTCAAACCGAGCAGTCTGTTCAAAAGTGAACTACTGACTCAATACTACTACTCATCTGACTTGACAGCGGAAGTATACAGCTTTTATAGCTTGGATTATCTAAGAGGAGATAATCCATATTCACAACAATATATTCGTTTATTACCGCTGTTTCATAAGCCGCGGGTTTTTGGTAATAGAAGTCTTACCGTATACTGAAATAACTTTGGCAATTCTTGTTGAAATAACCCCAATTTTTCACAGAATGCATAGAAACAAAGATTTTATAATTAATGTTTTATTTTTGTTCTGTTTTCATTTTGAGCCATGCCATTCACTCCCAAAGTGCCTTGGAATATGCTCGTACACAGTTACCCAAAACTGTGCAGTGTGCCTTCAAAGTAAAATTTGAAAAAAAAAAAACATTATTAACTGGCAAACAAATTTGGACTTGGTACCAAAAATTTAAAAAAGGAAGGATGTTTATGCAGGTCTAAAGGATCTTGTAGACCATCATTAACATCATCGTATTTGGCAAGAGCTTAACTACCGATTTGACGTATGCCGTGTCACAGGCGGTGCACATATTGAACACTTATAATATCGGTCCCATAACAGACTTATGATGTTCAACACCTAAACTGTTCAATTTCATTGAGCTAGACTTAGTTGTTTACATGATAATTGCTTTTAAAATGATAACAACATTTGGAGACACCCTGTATATATATATATATATATATATATATATATATATATATATATATATATATATATATATATAAAATCAAAATGAGTGAGTGTATGTATGGCGGGTATGCGTAATCGGATGTTGTTTATGCGTTTCCACAGTTTTCATCCGATTTCTATGATTTTTTGTTTGCTAGATAATTCTTCAGTGTCGGTTTTGAGTCCAAATTTTTGGCGACAATGGCTCTCCACTACTTCTTGTCCATTATAACTCTCAGCAATGTTTTACCATTTCTGTTATTACTGTTCTTGGATATATAACATTCATAAAAACTTTAGTAAAAATAAATAGTTTAATTTATTAAAATAATATTATTTATTATTATACAGTTAAATTTATATAATTAATTACATCTGTATATATAATTCTCAAAATGTATGTATGTATGTGTGTATGTGTGTATGTATGTATGTATGTGTGTATGTATGTATGTGCGTGTGTGTCATTGGATTTTGTTTATACATTTCTACCGTTTTCATCCGATTTCGATGAACTTATTTTATTTGATAATACTTCAGTGCCTGTTTTGAGTTCAAATTATTCGCGACAATGGCTCTCCACTACTACCTGTCTATTATAACTTTCAGCAACGTTTTACTATTTACACTTTGTTCCTGGATATATATCTTTCATAAATACTTTAATAAAATAAATAGATCAAATTATTACAATAATAATATTTATTATTATATAGTTTCCTTTTCAAGGTCACGCCTCCCCCCATTCAAATTGTCACCCCCCGCCCCATTTGGGTGTGTGCCTCAGTTGCACCCAAATGTTGTTACTAATATTGATTTTCGGGTGGGCTGACTTTAAAGTTAAACTGCTCCAAATGAACGTAAAAATTCCCAGTAATGAAAAAGCTGATCAAAGATGTGTTATATATATATATATATATATATATATATATATATATATATATATATATATATATATATATATATATATATATATATATATATATATATAATCTAACAGATATGCAAGAGCATAATTTTATTTTCGATTAAAATAGTTCCATTGCAAAACGCAGAATTCTAACAGTGAAGAATACTATTTTCTTTCAATTTGAGGGAATGATAAAATCTTATTACATTTATACATATTTTATTACTGAAACATTATTTTTAGTGGATAGCAATATTTGAATAGACACGCCGTTTATTTATTAAAGAGTAGATTTATTAAGTTTCGTCTTCCGGACGGAATATTACAAAAATGTTAGTAAAGAAAAATATACGCTTTGGGAAGTGTAACCATTGTTAGATCCTATGTGGTTATAGCAGCTCAGATACGAAAAGGCGAATAGTGCTTTATAAATGCAAATCTCTCTCAGACTTCCGGAAAATTCATATCTGCTCAGTTTTGAATCCAAAACGGAAACAAAGCAATTTCTAAAGAAGTGCCGTCATTCCCCGTGTATAATACGCCTTCATCCATAATACGCACAGCTAATTCGTATTGAAAATGTGTGAATTTTTTTTTTTTTTTTTTTTAAGCATTTCACACCAAGCAAGGCGGGAAGCCACTAGGACGCAAGGGGTTACAGAAAATTTAGAGCAAGATCAGATAGGAGTGATAGAAGAAAGGATGAGGGTAGTGGATAGATCAAGGCAAAAGGAGATGTCGATTGACATTACACTTGAATAGCTGGAAATTATAGCTCAAAGGGAAACAGGAATAGGGAAGAGAGTTCCACAGGCGAGAAGTGCGAGCTATTGGAGTAGAAGAGACGGCTACATTTAAGAGTTTCGACAGTGAAAGGGTGAGAGCGGGATGCCAGCCTCGTAAGGCGCTTGAACTCATGACGTCTGGGAACCAGCGAATGCAGCTCATCGGAGCAATTTCCATGAAAGTATTTGTAGAACAGACAGAGGGAGGCGATGGCGCGTCTGTGAGAAAGTGACTGTAGACGAGACGCCAGAGCAGGGCCAACTACATTGCAAATCCGCCTCTGGAGCCTATCAAGAACCCCGAGGCAAACAGAAGGGGCACCAGACCATATATGGCAGCAATACTCCATGCAAGGGCGAATTGTTGATTTGCAGATCTGGAGGATCGATTCCGGGGAGAAAAACTTCCTAGCGCGGCTCAGGGAGCCAACTTTCCTTGCAGTGGACGAGGCAATTGACTCAATGTATTTATTCCATCTCAGGTCAGCAGTCAACGTGAGACCGAGATGCTTCTACTCATGCATAATACGCAAACCTTGTTTGGTAATCAAAACCTATAAATTGTATCTCTTCAATTTCATTACGTCCGGCGTTTTCTACACTTATTCTTAAAAAAATACTTTTAAACATAGAATAATATTATTCTAATTTAGTTTTATGATAATTCTTATTTTATTTTACGGCAATTTTTAAAAGATTTTTTTTTGTAGCTGTGCATAACACGCACACCTGATTTTGCTAAGTATTTTTTAGAAAAAGTTACGTATTATTCATAGAGAATTGCGGTACTTACAATCAGAAAGAGACAGGTGAGTGTTGAAATGCTTTGTAATATTGAATATATCAGGCCATCCCATAAGTTCTGTCCGAATTTTGAGTAAAGAAAACAAGTGACCAAATGTTACATTTAATTACAGATTCAATCAACAATGTATTTTCCCTGATTATCTATGACTTCCTTCCATCTATTAACAAGCTTACTAATTCTTTTGGCTTTGATTCGAAGAACTCACAAATGTCAGTTTTAACCTCTTCCTGTGTTACAAAAGCTGTTTCTTCCAAATGATTCTGTAAGCTACGAAACAAATGGTAGTCTGAAGGAGCAAGATCAGGAGAATAAGGTGGATGAGGAATTTCCTCCCGACCAAGTTCTTCGATCTTTTGTGACGTGATTCTTGCTGTGTGGGGTCGCGCATTGTCCTGATGAAACATCACCTCTTTTCGATTCACTAGAGCAGGTCTTTTTTTCCTCAAAGCTTGGTTCAAACGCTCTAATTGCTGACAGTATATTTGAGCATTAATTGTTGCATTAGGTGGTAAGAATTCAAAGTGGATTATTCCTTGGTGATCCCATCAGATTAAAAGAAGAAACTTTTGCCCATGAAGTTCCCTTCTCGGCTGTGGCTGGGGTCCTTCCCCTTTATCAAGCCACTGTCTACGACGCTTAACATTTTGATAAAAGATCCATTTTTCGTTGCCAGTCACAAGTCTATCCAAAAAAGGTGAAACAAGTTGGCGAGAATGGAGAGAAGAGCAGATGTCAACTCGGGATTTGAGGTTGTTTTCAGACAATTCATGAGGCACCCATTTTCCAAGTTTAGGAACTTTTCCAAGTTGTTGAAAATGACGATGAACAGTTGTATGGTTTGAACTGAGAACCACTGCCAATTCCTCAACTGATAAAGCAGGATTTTCTTCAAGGGCTGCTTCAAGAAGCTTTTCATCAAACTCAACTGGGCGTCCGGTTCAATCTTCATCTTCAAGGGTGAAATCTCCACCTCTGAATTTTGCAAACCGTCTTCTGCAAGTTCTTTCATTCACACATTCCTCTCCATAAACTGAGTAAATGTTTCTCGCCGCTTCGGCTGCTGAGTTTCCTTTCTTGAACTCGTAAAGCATTATGTGCCTCAAATGATTCTTGGGTACTTCCATGTTAGCAGGGTTTTAATCAAACAAAATTTAATTTTATTGTTCTCTGAAATAAAATTTGATCAGTTTAAATGCATCTAATCATAAAAATAATGTTCAGCTCCATTAGACATTATAAAGTACTCTTTAAATTTCGTTCATTTTAACAAAAAGTTAAAATTCGGACAGAACTTATGGGATGACCTGATATATATATATATACATACACCATAACTCAGTATGTATAATACGCCTTCATCCATAATACGCACAACTAAAATTGTACAGAAAATGTGGGAAAATGCTTCTACTCGTGCATAAAACGCACCCCTTGTTTGGTAATCAAACCCTATAAATTGTACCTCTCTAATTTCATTACGGCCAGCGCTTCTTACCAGTATTTAAAAAAAAAATGGTTTTATACATAGAATAATATTATTCTAACTTAGTTTTATGATAATTTTTATTTTATTTTATGGCGATTTTTAAAAGATTTTTGTAGCTGTGCATAATACGCACAACTGATTTTGCTTATTTTTTTTAGAAAAAAGTGCATAGTATACATAGGGAATTACGGTAATTTTTTTATTTATTAATCCGACAGATTTTATTACTTTAAACGTATTTTTAGTGGATACACATATTTGAGTAGCCGCCCTGTTTCTTTATTAAACAGTATATTTAATTATTTTCGTCTACTGGTCTTAATATTTGAGAAAAAATATTCACTATTCGCCAGTATTCGAAATGAGTTTTTACTAAATATTTGTATCTACTAAGATAACGTTTAAATAACAAAACCTGTCGAATTAATAAATAAAAACTCTATTATATCTTCGGAGATATATAGATATATGAATATCAATGCTGTTATTTCTATACGAGGTTGCGAATAACCATACCGACATATTGAAAATCTCTCGAACAGGTTGCACGAACTTCATGTATCTTAGCAACCAATTACTGGGGCATTTCGATGCCTTTTCGTGGTTCATAGGTTATTTCGGTTGATTGGATTGATCTTAAATACATATCAACATCTGTTTGGCCATTTCAAAGTCGAATATAATTCTCAAAGCACAAAATCACGATGAAATCACGGATAGGTAGACATAGGTCCGTTTTATACTAGTCTCAATACGTAGACGTAAGTCTGGTTTACAATAGAGTAAAAAGAATAAACATGGGTCTGGTTTACATTAGAGTCAAAAAGATAGATATAAATCTGGTTTACACTAGAGTATAAAGATTTGACATAGATCTGGATTACCCCAAAATATAGAGACAGATCTTGTTTACACTAGAGTATAAAGATTTGACATACATCTGGTTTACCCTAAAAAGAAAGAGATAGATCTGGTTTACACTAGATTATAAAGGTTTGACATAGATCTGGTTTACACCCAATATATAGAGATAGATCTGGTTTACACTAGAGTATAAAGATTTGACATAGATCTGGTTTACCTTAAAAAGAAAGAGATAGATCTGGTTTACACTAGATTATAAAGATTTGACATAGATCTGGTTTACCCTAAAAAGAAAGAGATAGATCTGGTTTACACTAGATTATAAAGATTTGACATAGATCTGGTTTACCCTAAAAAGATAGAGATAGATCTGGTTTACACTAGATTATAAAGATTTGACATAGATCTGGTTTACCCTAAAAAGAACGAGATATATCTGGTTTACACTAGATTATAAAGATTTGACATAAATCTGGTTTACCCTAAAACGAAAGAGATATATCTGGTTTACACTAGATTATAAAGATTTGACATAGATCTGGTTTACCCTAAAACGAAAGAGATAGATCTGGTTTACACTAGAATATAAAGATTTGACATACATCTGGTTTACCCTAAAAAGAAAGAGATAGATCTGGCTTACAGTAGATTATAAAGATTTGACATAGATCTGGTTTACCCTAAAAAGATAGAGATAGATCTGGTTTACACTAGAGTATAAAGATTTGACATAGATCTGGTTTACACCCAAAAATATAGAGATAGATCTGGTTTACACTAGAGTAAAAAGAGTTGACATAGGTTTAGTTTACACCAAAAAAATAGAGATAGGTTTGGTTTAGACTAGAGTAAAAAAAGGTAGATATAAGTGGCTTATACTACATGTTTTGGTGTACTACATACAATGTGTCAATGATGGTCTCTTCCACTTGGTATAAGACTCGGGGGAACCGAGGGAATCATGGTACCGTCGTACATTCTTAAGTGGAGTACTACTCTTCAGTCATAATACTATTAATCTGTGAACACTTCTTTTGTTATTCCGTGACCATTCATTTATTCACAACACTAGAGTAAAAAAAAAGCTAGGCATAAGTTTGGTTTCCACTAGAGTCAAAAGGGGAGACATACGTCTGGTTTATAGAGTAACAAAGGTAGACATAAGTCTCGTTTATACTAGAGTCAAAACGTAGACATAATTCGGTTGAAAGTAAAATAGATAGACATAGATCTGGTTTACACTAGATTAAAAATGGTAGTCCTCGGTGTGGATTACATTTGAGTAGAAATTGTAGAAGTACGTTTGCTTTATACTAGAATCAAAACGTAGATATATATCTGATTTACATTAGAGTAAAAAAGATAGACATAGGTTTGGTTTACACTATATTATAAATGATAGTCATAACGTTGGTTTACACTCGAGTTAAAACAAAACATAGATCACGGTTTACTCTAGAGTAAAAATATTGACATAGGTCTGGTTTAAACTAGAATTTAAACGGTAGTCATAGCTTTTGTTTGCAGCAGAATCAAAACGATTACATAGTTCAGGTTTACAGTAGAGTAAAAATAATCAAACATAAGTCCAGTTTAAAATAGAGTCACAAAGGTTAATAGGGGGGTTAAGTTTGCTATGTAAATTTATTGTAAATTGATCTCACTGCTGAAGGCAAAACAAAATAAGGTAATACAAGCCTATAGGGCACAGTCTGTCCTAATATTCAACCTATAGTTGTAGGAGAAGAGCTGGATTCATAATTTTTTCCAAGAGTATCTATGTGTAAGTGAATCTAACGACATAGATTCATTTTATAATATACTGAAAACGTAAACATAAATCTACTTTACACTAGAGCCCAACATGAAAATCATAGGCTTGGTTTACGCTGTCTGTAAGTATCCACTCAGAAGGTGAACGTGTTTTGTTAGGGAAGCTAAAACTCTTTAGGAGGGAATCCAATTGGCATATTTTAAGCCCCACCGCCATGGTAATAATAGATTACAAAGTTTTTTTAGTAGACTATCTGCCTTAATACAAAGACCGAAACTTAAAAGATAAGTACGTCATTAGAATTTCTTTCAATGGGTGCAAGAGACGATCCCATTACCGTTTCGAATACGATGCAGAAATTTCATGAGTCTTCCAATGAACATATATCGAGAAACAAATGATATATGAGACATCGATTCTGCACGCAATTACTCGTCTATCTCAAATTTCGAAATGTATCGCAAATCAACATCTTTTTTTTATTTTTTTAGAATGCACTCGTAAGAATAGCAACAATTATATAGAAATAAAACGAAAATAGCTTCAAATGAAAGAATAATCGATAGGTACGGCAGCTCATTGACAAATTATAATTACCATCATTTTTAAAATGTTTCTTTGTGAAACAAAATTAAAAAGGAGAGAAAATAAAATCAAGGCAGGAACAGTGTCAAGAGAAACGCTGCAATTTTCTTTTCAGTTTAGTAATTTCTCATAATTTCTCGCAATTTCTACTCAGTGCCATTAGAGTTAATAACATGGCCGACGCTAATGGCAATTCCGCCGTTATTTTATGCAGTTTTCGTCAAGATTCTTTCTGCAGAACAGTTTTTGATTATCTCTTTTCGCTGTTGCAGTTGTTGCATTAATACATTTTTTTTTTTACTTTTTTTTTTATTTTCGTATATTTTCTAACTTTTTCTTCAAAAAGAATATTGAAATCGTTTTTGCGGACTTAGTTTTTCTTTGATTGTAAAGACGATGATTTTAATGGGAAATAATTGATTAATTTTTTTTATGGTATTGGTTTTATGGATTGTGTAAGATTCGTTACACGTACACAACTTCTTGTCAGACAAGCGTTGGGAGTAGTCATTTTTCAAGATTCAGATTTTTGGAATAGTACTGGGTCATGTAGTAACAGACAAATGGAAAAGGTGGCACAAATACAGAAAGGCATAGGATTAGAGAAAAATCTCTTCCAGAAGCTAAGCAAATTAAAAAGACATTGGGAAAAAACACCCGCTTCTACTTATAGATTAAGAAAAGAATTGATGTTCTTCCGACGGAGATTAAGAATAAAACAAACAGAATATACGAGAAGTGATGATATTTTAAAGAAAGTAGAAACAATAGGTAAATGTACACTTACAACCATAAGTATTAGGTTGTTCAGAAAATAATAACCAATTTTAGAATTAATTTTTATTCATGAATTAACGCATTTACTTATGGTTTATATAAGTCAAAATGGGACATCTGTACTTTTCTGCCATCGAGTTAAATATTTATTTTTTCGTCACGATAAAACTCTAAAGGTAAAAAAAAAAAACATTTGAATATATCGTCTGCAACGTCTTATCACCTTACCAACTGTCTTGAAATTGTTCGTTATTGTTGAAATGCTGGCACCCATTATCTAAGACATTCCTCTGACACCTTGACGTAGCTTTTGTTCGACGCGTGTTTTGTTCGACGCATATATTCAGATGTTGATTAGCAATTGCAGATGGACGGCGCCTACTACCTTGTACTTCAAAAATCATATCCACACTTTGTAACTTCAGAAATCAGCACCGTCATGTTTAAAATGAAGGGTAGATAACGTTTGGAGATAAATAAAGTGATAAAGTGATTGATATAAAATTAACAAATAGATCACTTTAATCATTAGGAATGATTGATATATTTTGAGCAACTATGGGAATAATATATTACAAAACAATTCAAAAGGTTTATTCTAAAATCGGACATCATTTTCCCAACAGCAATATGCCAGTGTATACATCGGCTGCATTACGGATTTGAGATCAAAAATCTGAAAGAGAATGATATAAAATTAACATTGAGATTTGTGCAACAATTATAATAATATACTAGAACACACTGAAAATGTTTATTCTACAATCAGACATTATTTTCCAAACAGCCTAATAGAAATTTACACTATTTACATTGTTCGGACTATTGTCCTTATCTTTATTGCTATATCCCCGAAGTTTCGACCGTTGTACGCTTCGGCCTTCTTCAGGTCATATATGTTAGCATTTCGAACCTAACCGTCTGTGGGATAAATTTGGAATAATAGAGGGAAACCTCACTAGGAAACATAAGGAATTGGCGCATATGCTTGGCCACAAAAAATCTCCAATGCCAGCCAAAGATAAACAGGAATAAAATCTAGGAAACAATAATACAGAGAGTTAGACAAAAACAACAAAAATAACAGATTATAATATGAGCTCTGGTAAAAACCACTACTGAGATATTAGGTTTATAAGTTCCCAAAACTCAGTGATATCCACAAGGACACATGGTTCAGTGGATAAAAAAAAGTGTGGTTTGACTGATCCCCAAAAATTGACTTGAAGAGTTGTGAGTTCAATACCTGGCTACAATTTGGAGGAGTTGAGTTCCTAAAGGGAATAAACTGAGATCTCGAAAAAAAAAAAGGCATGGCACGTGGAATTAGAACAACCTACCAAAAACTGCGAAAAATGTAAATAATTACAATACAACATCTCAGAAATATAGACAGATCCTGAAGAAGGTCAGAACGTACAACGGCCGAAACGTCATGAATATGACAATAAAGATGAGGGTAACAGTCCGGAAAATGTAAATAGTTGCAATACCTCATCTCAGAATTATAGGCAGGCCTAGTACATAGTTTAATTATCTGGGACTGATGACAAGGAAAGAGAGCCTAGCGAATTTAATACTCACAGGTCAACCTGAGAGTACGATAAGGAAATGAAAAATAGGTTAACAAATGACTAAACAAATCAATATTGAGTAGAATATTGCTAGAAAAGACAATATAGATATATTAGATGCTGTCCTTATTAATTAGGGCTTATTTAGGGAAAATAAAAACTTGTATAGGGTTTTAGAATGTGATTTTTAAAGCAAGGTATCACTACATTAGAAAACATTAAAATACACATTATAGCAAAAAGAAAAAAAAAATTCTGTATTGTGGTACGATCCACCTAATTTACATATTGGAGTACCGACCATATAAATATGGGTGGGTACCGGGAAGACGAGTGAGGGAAGTAACAAGAGATCCAATCCAGATACTCTGCCCGACTGCGATTAAGTCAACCCATTCTACAGGAACAGTCTTCCCAAGAATATACCAAAACTAACTGTAAATATTGTGTACCTTTTCCTTGTTTCAATACATTTTGTTTACGTACATTTTGTGTTGTATTATTATTATTCCATGCTTATCCAAGCTTCAACATGTATATAAAAAGAAAGTCAACATTACAGATAAACATAAAGTAAGAAATCCCAAACATATCTAAGTTTAACGTAATAAAACAGAATGTTGTTACGATAATTCTTTTTATAATAATAATAATGCTATGACTGCCTACTCCTCTACTCCTCTTTTTTCTGTCAGTGAAGCTGGCAAATCCCTATCAGAGATACCTGGTCAAGCCATGACGTCCACCTGTGGTTTATATGACAACTTAGCTGAGCGGACCTTCTGGGAGAGAGAGTGCGTAACGTGTTGTGCTAAATAGTTAGCACAAGGTCAGTATATTCAAGACCTTGGTCACGATGACTTCTGACTTCATGCTAGTACATCCATCGACGTCTTTCAAACTGTTAACCAATTATCTCACATAAGACAAGGTTTCCAGGCTCTTTCTAAAAGCGTGACCAGTCCGATATTATTAAGTGGCCACCTCCATGATGGGATTCGGGTCTCATTGCCAAAAAGCAAACATTGTAACCATACGCCTGTAGTACCAATAATTGTGCTATTATAACTGTGCTTATAATTGTCCATCGCTTCGTTAGTTAGCACGAGCGTTAGTTCCTGTCAATACCTCGTAAATAATCTACTGTTCCACGAAGAAAGCGAAGAAAAGAAATTATTTGCTTTCGGTTAGAAAAATGAAAGAAAGAAAGGAAAATAGAAGTGAAGAGAGAGAGAGAGAGAGACAGAGAGAGAGAGAGAGATAATCAGATTGTACTGATAAGAACAGATACTACGTATTGATTTAAGCCAAAAGGCCGAGATGCAGTGAAAACTGCGACAAAACGGCATTTTCAAACCCAGAGTATCAAACAAGGAAAACTGAGTGATAATCAAAAATCCAATAACAATTTAATTTTAAGCGGTATCATACCACACAAGGTCTAGTACGCAAGAGTTTATAGGGTGTGGAAGAATAAAGGTATATAAACATTAAAAATGCGCCGAAAGAGAAAAGATTGTATTGTATGATTCTATTAGATATAGTAGATTTAGTGTAGTATATAATTAATTTTTATTTATTTTTTTTACTAGGATCTGTTAGTAAATTAGTATTTATTAATTTTTAGCATATTTTCGTCCTGTTTGAGATTAGATTGTATTTGGTTGTGATATAAAAGATTGATATGTTTAGTTGAAGAAATATTATATTCTATTTGTTTAGTATAAAAATCTCATTTGTTCATCAACAATATAGTTAGGGAAGTTATTATTGATGAGTGTTTGTTATCACACACACACACATATATATATATATATATATATATATATATATATATATATATACATATATGTATGTCTGTGTGTGTGCAAATATATCTATCTATCTATCTATCTATCTTTATATATATATATATATATATATATATATATATATATATATATATATATAGAGGACACTTGGATCGTTTTTGATGTAGTGTCTTTCAGTTCCGTTTTTATGCTTATGTTTCGTATGAGACAACAATCCTGCACGGAATTTGTAAACAAGTCCACAAGCGGCACATACTGAAGGGTTGACCGTCATATGGGATGAAGTGTTAACCTTAAATTTAGTGTTAATTCTTAATTCTCTCAGGTGGTTGAAACGATTCTTTTTAAAGTTAGTTATACCTCGGTAGCA
Organism: Acanthosepion pharaonis; assembly: GCA_903632075.3. NCBI lineage: Eukaryota > Metazoa > Mollusca > Cephalopoda > Sepiida > Sepiidae > Acanthosepion > Acanthosepion pharaonis. The sequence goes on along the minus strand of CAHIKZ030002035.1, from coordinate 1,281,740 downwards.
TGTATTTCTCCAGTTTGCTCGGTTTTTAACAGCGAGTTCGAACTTCTCTATAGGGACGTTTGCAGAAATGAAATTGTATTTAAGTTTGTCCTTGAAGCGTAACCAAGGACTGCAGACATTACGCTTACCATGAATAATGATAAGGATGAATGAGGTTTTCCGGCATCCGATCATCATTCATTCTGATGACATGACAAACCTATCTGAACTGTAATTGCATCAGAAAGGATTGAATACCACCGACGCTACATTTGATGAAAAGATCAGGGTTAGAGATTTTTCCTGCTTTCTATAACCGTATATTAAACAAAGACAGCGTCTATGAAAAACATCAACTTGATTGACCTGTGTCCTGTATGGCGTCCACGATTCTGACCCATTAAGAATGCGGGGAGAATAACTGCTCGATAGACACTGATTTTCGTTTTCCGTGAAATCCTATGAACATCCCATAGGCGATGCTTAAGTTTCCCAAAGGCAATGGTTGCCTTTGATATTCGGTTAACTATTTCGTCATCCAAAGAGGCACTTGAATTAACTTTGCTTCCTAAGTACGTAAATGGTTTCATATACTTCAGGTTGTTGCTGCCAACAGAAATTGGAACGATTGGAAAGGTATGGGCAGGTGTTTTTGCTTTACACCCTTGACCTGCTTAGGTGTAGGCCATGGTTGATGGACAACTTCAGTTTTCTTTATACTTATAGTTAATCCGAATGCGTTGCAAGCAGTGGAAAAACGATTGACGAGTGTTTGAGCTTCTTTGATTGAGGTAACCACGATCGCAGCGTCATCAGCAAACAAAAGATCAAGAATAATGTTTGCTCGAATGAGCGATTTTGATTTAAAACGTTGATGGTTAAAGAGGCCGCTACTTGTGCGGAATTCAAATTTTATACCCATGTCAAGATCACTAAAAACATGGCGTAGCATGACCGAAAAGAAGAGAGCGAAAAGTACAGGAACCATGGCACAACCTTGTTTTGTGCCATTTGTTACATCAAAGGTTTCTGAAAACTCTCCATTAGATAGAACAAATGTTTTCATTCATTCGCGAAACGAAATGATGACATTTGTGTACGTTCGAGAGAGCATCGCTGTTTACAGCGTCAAATGCTTTGTTTAGATCAATAAAGACAGCATAAAGTTCATGGTTCTTCTCGCGAACTTTCTCAGCAACCTGACGAAGTGAAAAAATCATATCAATGGTTCCACGACCTGAAGGAAAACCACTCTGAGATTCGAGATAGATGTCATCAATGAGATATTTGATTATTCTGTTGAGAATAACATGATGGAGAATATTGCCAGCGATGCTTAGAAGTACAATGCCATGTGAATTATCACATACAACATTTTTGCCTTTGATCTTGAATAGATGTTTTATGCAAGCATCTCTGTAGTTCTGTCGAACAGAACCGACCTTCTATATGACTTTAAAAAGTTCAAGGGGTTTCTTAACCAGAGTCTTCACACCATATTTAAAAAAATTCGGGGGGAATAGCATCTTTTCCAGGGGCTTTGATTGAGGACAATTGCTTGATAGCATCCTGAATTTCCTTCAGCCATGGCTCAAGAGACAATTGGGAAATTTCTGGTCGCTGATGAATTGAAGCAATGATATATATATATATATATATATATATATATATATATATATATATATATATATATATATATATATATATATATATATATATATATATATATATATATATATATATATACAGATAGATAGATAGATAGATAGATAGATAGATAGGTGTTTTTCGATAACTTGGACCGATTTTAAATGTGAATTAAGTGTAAGCGTCTAATAAATTTTTTCTTTTTTCTTTCAGATTTAACAACTTAACTCTTTGCCAATTTCAACTATCGAAAGATTAACAATGTGTTAAAGTTATTGAAGCCTTATGTTTATATATATATATATATATATATATATATATATATATATATATATATATATATATATATATATATATATATGTGTGTGTGTGTGTGTGTGTGTGTCTGTGTGTCTGTGTGTGTGTTAGTTTTCTCCGGATTCTTGCTAGAAGATTTCATTGAGTGAGGGTAGTTGAGGTCCAACACAATGAGAAATGTTCCCGAATCGACATCAGAATTGAAGGTAATGAATTCAAAAATATATATTCATTGAAATGGTGAGAGAATAGAATCACTAGAAAAAGAGAAACGGTGAATAAAACGGATTCTGGTAGCAAAATAAAGAAACGAATTCAATAAAATAATTATTGAACGAAGGGAAATGGAATAAATAAATGAATTGCAAATGGCGAATAAAAATAGGCTTGTTCAGAATCTTCTGTTGTATAAATTAAAAAGCAAAAAAAAAAAAAAAAATTCATAATGGCGTAAAAGGAATATGAAAAAGACACTAACAAAAAGACACATTAAATCAATATTTAGAAATCACGAATCAACTAAAGACTGAATAATCCAATCAATAAAGAAAAAAAAAAGCCATAATCGAAAGGATTAAAGTAAAATTCAATAATTGTATTTGGGAGTAAAAATCGATTTGGAAAGACATCACTGTTTCATGTAACCAAACATATTGAGATTTTATGCGTTTGTGAATGCATTATAATGCTTCTTTTAAAACCCAGCTTCCTTGATTCGTTTTTTACGGTTTAACAACCTTTGCAGGTTATTTAATAACAGAAAATATTTTTAGATCGTACGAATTTTTAAAAGATAATAATGGTTTACTTATACAAGTCTTTCTAATTAAACTATAGCTAGGTGGGGAGATGTGGATTCATGCCTAATCTAAATTTAATAAACAAGCAGGAAATAATCATGTGGATATAAAGTAGGTGTCCAATTCTATATAACAATCACCATATAAATTGACCCCTCTCTTTGTGACCATAATAGATTCTCTTTTAAAGAAAATTATTATATGGATATAAAGTGGGGGATCAATTCTAATGTAAATAAATCTAAATGAAGTATGTGTACCTAATCAGTATTTGATAGTTTGATTCGTGTTTTACGGTTTATCAACCTTTCTAGGTTATTTAACGCCAGAAAATATTTTCAGGCCGTACGTTTTTTTAAAAGATAATAATGGTTTAGTTATACAAGTCTTAATAATTACTAATTATTATAGCCAGGGAGAGATGTGGATTCATGCCTAATCTGAATTCAATAAACAAGCAAGAAATAATCATGTGGATATAAAGTAGGTGTCCAATTCTATATAACAATCACTATATAAATTGTTCCCTTTTATGACCACAATAGTTTCTATTTTAGAGAAAATATAATATGGATATAAAGTGGGGAACAATTCTAATGTAAATAAATTTAAAAGACGTATGTGTACCTAATCAGTATTTGATAGTTTGATCCGTATTTTACGGTTTATCAACCTTTGCAGTTTATTTAATGCCAGAAAATATTTTTAGATCGTATGAATTTTTAAAAGATAATAATGGTTTAGTTATACAAGTCTTTCTAATTAAACAATAGCTAGGTGGGGAGATGTGGATTCATGCCTAATCTGAATTTAATAAACAAGCAAGAAATAATCATGTGGATACAAAGTAGGGGACCAATTCTATATAACAATCACTATATAAATTGATCCCTCATTTTGTGAGCATAATAGTTTCTATTTTCGGGAAAATATTATTTGGATATAATGTGGGGGATCAATTCTAATGTAAATATTAGGTTGGTGCAAAAATAATGACGTAATAATGTCGTTTTTGACGTTAAAATATACGTCAAAAAACGACATTATTACGTCATTATTTTTGCACCAACCTAATAAATCAAAAAGACATTCCTACCTAAAGTATTTTATAGTTTGATTCGTTTTTTGACGGTTTGTAAGCCTTAGCAGTTTATTTAATGCCAGAAAATATTTTTAGATCTTACGAACTTCTCCTTTTAAGATAATAATGCTTTAGTTATACAAGTCTTACTTTTCTTTCTTTATATGTGCCCTGTTCTTACATGATGTACGCGATCATGGCTCACCACTTCCCCCTATCCCTTGTAGTTTTGCCCCTCTGTCACTTCCACAAGACCACGTTCAGTCATCGACTTGCTTAAGTTCGCCAGGTATGTCATGCGTTGCTTTCGCTTGTCTCTCTTTCCCTCTATTCGTCCTGTGAGTATCAGATTCTCCGGGCCCTCCTTTCTCATTACATGTCCCAGAAATTTTAACCGCCTCTTCCAGATACTAAGTATAAACCCCCTCCTTTTTTGCATCCTTTTCAAGATATCATCTTTGCTCACACGCTCGGACCATGATATCGTCAGAATACTTCTGTAGAACTACATCACCGTCATCTTTGAGGAGACCGTCCAACATTCACTTCCGTAAAAGAGAACAGATGTCACATAGCAGCTCAGTACTCTTTTCTTTGTTACCAAAGAAATCCTCTTGTCTCGCGGTAGTCTGCCCAGCTTTTGAAATGCGTCCTTGGCCATCCCACGGATCTCAGTGGCGAACTTACCGTCTTCTGTCAAAACACTTCTGATATTTAAACTTCCGCACCTGCATGAATTTAGTGTCCCCAACATGCATTTTTTACTGATGACCATGAATCCTGTCTTCTTGTAGTTTATGCTAATTAACCCATAGCTAGGGGGAGAATATGTGGATTCATACCTAATCCGATATTGATGAACTAGCTTGGAATTATCATGTGGATATAAAGTAGGGGGCCAATTCTATATTACAATCACTATATAAATCGATCCCTCACTTTGTGAAAATACTGCAAAGTCATTCTAATGAATGGGACATAAAACGGAATTTTGCACTAATTAATTTTTTTTAAAAAAAATCGTTAATACCGAAAATATTCATAAAAAAAAAAAGTGTTTAAACCTGACAGAATATTGATTGAAAGACGCCAATCACCGAAAAAATCAGTTTGAAGAAAATTTCGAATAAGTTTATTCTACGAGTTAATAAAGTTACAATTTGTATCTGAATTTCTGTGTTGAGGATTTATCATTATTTACACATTTTATATTTTGATTATTTTCCCCATTTTTGTTGTTGTTATCACAGGAGGCACAACGACCGAAACGTTGTGGTAAAAACAACGATGGGGACAATAGGCCGACTGTAGATAGTGTGAATAAAATTACAATATTTCTGCTTTGACCTGAGGATGTACATAATTCCTTTCCGTCCTTACAAATGTTATCGAAGACAGTGGTTTATTTCTGTCAAATTAACTCTTTAAAACCAGCTTTTGAACAAACCATTTTTCCTTAGATTAGTTCCCAGAAACTTTTAATAATCTCTGCTATTTAGAAGTGCATTAAAATCTTTTTCTTCATCAGCTTACCCCAAATAAGACTATAAAGCGAATTAGAGGCAAGGGCGTTACTGAGAGTGAAATATACTGACAAAAACGTTATATCGTAGGAAGGACTATAAAAGCATGAAATACAAAAAGACATGATAACGATTGAATTAGCATTTAAATTTTGGAAGATCGTAGTTGACAGGAAAGCCAGAAGAGATTTCCACAGGTGAGGAGTGCGAGAGAAGGCTCTATTAGAGTAGAACTTACGGTTACATCTAGCAATTTCAAGAGGTATATGATGAGGACTAGATGCCAATACGTTACCACGGTTAAATTAATACCAGAATTTAGAGATACCAAAGTGAGCCGATCGGAACAATTGCCATCAAAACATTAGAAAAGTCGCAGCGAACATACGGTAGTGTCAAGTGTTTATTTTTAAACTAGATTTTCTTAATATTTTTGTGCTGTCTACGAGGGTGCATGTCTCATAAAAGCAACAGACCCGCCATGAATATCATTTTCTGAATGGAGTCAAGGTGGCTTGACTATGGGTGAAATTGCTACTACTCTCGCACTACACAGCACAGAAAATATAACAAATACGCAATGAATCTTTTACCCGTGAAAATTAACCCTTCTAAGAAAATGAATAATGTATTAACGGTAAGCGTTCGGGAAAAGATGCACTAGAGATTATTTAGGATACAAGAAAAACTGAATTAAAAACTTACAAAATATTACTTGTCCGCCATATTAAATGGAGCTTGCGTAATAGACGGTTTGCTGCCCATGCATAAAATGTAATGGGTTATTCATTTTCGAAGATTAATCACATAGAATATTATTATTACTTCAAATTTTATTATAGTAGTTACTCCTATATTATACTATTTTACACCTTTATTACAGTGGTTACACCTATTTGAAATAGACGACATTTTAATTTTTACTTTTTAATAGCGTGTATTACGTCCACTGACCTACGTATTCGAGCAATCTTAAAAACGATAATGAACTCTCAGACATAGATCAAACCTACGCATCACTTCCGCCTTTTTAGTAAAAATCTGTTTGATCTGGTGTACTTTTGCCACTCACGAACGAAGAGCGGCACCGTAAAGCAACGTTGTATTTTCTCTTATAATGAAATCATACTTCTTCAGTAAGATATTTTTCTCAAAATCCATATCTGCCCAGTTTCTTGAGGCCTGCTGAACTATTTGAAGAACTTGGCAACAGCAAGAGGCCCAAAACGACGCTTCAAGGATGAGTCGAAAACATCCCTGACAAAGGCCAACATCGACCCTGTGACCTGAGAAACCGTTGGTGCAAATCGGCCTTCCTGACCTAGGATCATCCGAGTGAGAAGCGAGACTTTCGAGTCCTACCGTCAACATGCAGAGGATCTGCAACGTGCTGTCAGGAGGGCGCACCATCCACATTCCTCTGTGACTCTTGCTCACGACTCTTCTGGCGTAGGCTGAGCTTTCACAGCCATCTCCGACATCGCCGCCAGAAGGGGAGAAAGGGTATAAGGAGAGAGGATAACGATCCCGATGCTCGGATAAGAGAACTTTTGCTTATGGATACGAATATATATATATATATATATATATATATATTGAGACATGTTTCATTGAATAATTTAGACAAGTTTGTCTACTTATTTTTAACAGGATCCTTTCATATTCACGATCAAGCTTTATGGTGTTATTAAAAGAAGAGAAAATTGCCGTTTGATACATTTTGTTTTTATTCTGAGTACTTTCGACATCAGCATAATATCATCATCAGGGTGTTGTTTTTTTAAGACAAAAATTGTAGTGTTCATTATTTCCAAAGAAATGATTTCTGTGATCATTTGAAAGTTAAAACTTTTACATCTGAAGTGAGTAACGCAGACTTTCTACCATGCAGTTAGCGTAATTAATGTTCATAATGTTATAATGTTATGAAGAGTTCTTTTAGAAAATATAAGAGAATTATGGAAACTATTAGTGCCAACCTCAACACACACACACATACACACACACACATGTATATATATATTTGAGAAGCAACCATTCTTTTAAACATCAATCATTAAATATGACAGTCAAGTAAACCTAACCTGCCTGCTGATTAGTGCTGCTACTGTTGCTGCCTCTCCTGTTTCTCAGCTGCTGCTGAAGAGTTGCCCTCATTTTTTGTTTTTTTCTTTATTACTAACTCCCATATTGTATTTATTTTTATGCTAGGCCTACTAAGGATGTTCTTATAGACTAGCATATATGCTGATTCTTTCAGACGTCTAACTCCTTGTTTTTCCTTGTCTTCTTGCATTTTTACTTCTTTCCACAGCACCGATGACTACCTCCATGCATAATCAATCATGCTCAATTTCATTGTCTCACTACAGCTTTTTAATATTCCTCCACCTTTACTTTTAGGGAGGGGGCTTGTTTCAAGGAATCACATACAGTTTTTAGTCATGTTCTCCTCTATGTCAGGCTTTACTCAGCAGAGATTTCTCCATAGAGTCTAACTGCTTCTTAATATTGTCTTGATGTTTTATGAACCACAGATATTCTGGATCTTTTCCAATAAGCTCTTGAGAAACAGACCGTGTCAATTTTCTGGTCTTCCTCCTTGACTCTTCTATTCCCACAAGTAGATACTGTTATGTTTTTAGGATAGTTGTCATTCTGAAGGGTACATTTGATGCTGATCCTTTCTTGTTGGTATGTGCCTGGGTCACCACTTATGACTTTTTACCCAGTGTTATAGTCATTGAATGAGCCTATTCTTCACACTATGGATGACTGGAAATGAAGTTGATATATTATCCAGTGAAGGTTGCCATTTGATATACAGATGTTTTGAACATATTCTCTCGAAAGGCTAGATGACTATTATTATTATTCTCTTCTTCTTTTGTGAAAGGGATTGAAGGTCTTTTAGGATTCACAAGGTCCGGCAGTACAGCTTCCTGGTGCATCCAGTGTATGAATGTGTTATCTAAGTATCTCAGCAATACTGTTAGCTTTAGTGTTGCTGTTCCTGAAGCCATTTTCTCAAAGTATTCCATGTATATGTTCACCATCACGGATGACAATGGTGAAGGCACAGCCAAGCCTTCTTTCTTTTGGTATATGTCAGTCTAGTTGGAAGAGTGTTGTCTGTACACAGAAGAACTTCAACATTTTCATCAGATTATCTATTGGGATGTTAGTATGTTCTCTCAGGGAGGAGGAGGTCTGATTCCAATCAGTTTCAAACCACTTTCAGGGTTTCAGCTAGGAGCTCTGATGAACAGGGCTTATTGCCATCCAAATTTGCCATCCGATTACTTATCCTTTCTTGTTGGTATGTGCCGGGTCACCACTTATGACTTTTTACCCAGTGTTATAGCTTCTTAACGTTTTCTCCTAATATCAAATTCACCTTATTTAACAATGGAAATGGAGTGTTAAAAGTGTTTTTTTTTAATAGAAAGATGCTAACGCTCTAAACACGTGAAGGCTCGGAATAAAGGCTCCTATTCAAAACGATATAAAAATAAAATACAACATAAACATTCAAAACATGAACTATTAGGTTGGTGCAAAAATAATGACGTAATAATGTCGTTTTTTGACGTTAAAAAACGACATTATTACGTCAATATTTCTGCACCAACCTAATAAAACTAACAACACCAAAAACAAAACAAACCCCTTCAAAATGGCTAAAGTGCCCGAAATCCCTTGTAACAATGAAACTTATGAAAGTTTTCTGCACTGTTACCTTAGATCTCGTTAAAGATGTATTCCAACCTTATATGAAGAATAATGCTAACTCAATTTATATTCACCCTAATTCTAACCATACTCCATCTTTTATCAAACATATACCTTCGTTTGTAGACCGTAGGTTTAGCAAACACTCAGCGGACATATATATGTTTGATAAATATAGCGGTGTTTATAGCACTGTTTTAAAGAATAGTGGTTACAAGTACGCCGAAATCATGTATAGAAAATATGAATATAGTGGTCTAAAGAAAAAAAAATAGAAATAGGAAGATCATTTGGTCGATACCCCATTTAACCAATTCGTCAGTACTAAGTTAGCCCAGAAGTTTCTCCATCTAATTCATAAACAATTCACTAAAAATAACTTGATTAATGAAATAATTAACAGAAACATATTAAAACTAATTTATAGCTTCACTAATAATCTTGAGACGATTATAAATTTACAGAATAATAACATTTATAACACTTTAATAATCTGGATCGCAATGCACGCTCCAAGATAAATATTATTAATGAAACAAGCCAATGTAATTGTAGGAATTCTAAGCAATGCCCATTGCCAAACAAATGTTTAACTTAATCTCTTGTTTATCAAAGTACTATCTGTACGATAGAAAATTCAACGGTTAAAAAATTCTATTTTGATAGTAAAAAGAATTCTCTTAAGACTATGTAGTATGAGAATATCTTGTCCTTCACCAATAGTACTTATAGAAATAATACATCACATTCTAAATATTTTTTGAGTTTAAAAAATGATGATAACACTCCTAAGGTGAAATTATTTTTTTGTAAATGGCAAGAACATGTATAACTCTAACGAACCATGTTTCCTGTGTTTACATGAAAAATTGGAAATTATCTGTTTCTATGATAAGAACTCGTTATTAAATCAAAGGAGCGAATTAACGGTAAATTGTAGACATAGTCTACTTAACCTTACTATTTATGTAATCTTCGGCATTTGATTATGATTTTCTTATATTTTAATTGAATAGCGTTGCACCATATATGACTTATTTTTCTATTTGTAAGATTTATTTAGATTTAATATAAGCTCAGTATTAATGTCCTGTTAGTATCATTAACATCTTATATGAAAGTACTTGTGGTTGTTCTGTATTTTTGGCATCTTATATTGATTGATTGGTATTATCAACATCTTATATCTTATATGGATAATCTTTAACGGTTGCATATTAATTTACTAAATAATTCTAGACGTTTGAATTATTTATTAGTTTCTTAAAGAGGCCTCTTGTTTATCAAATTTTATGTAAGAAATTCACAAAGGAAAAGTTTGCATAAGGTTAAATTACCTCTATACCCCTCAGCTTTTATTTCTTGGGAAAGTTGATCGTCTGACATTGATGCAGATACTTACAAAATGTATACGTCGTTAATTTAATGTCTGTCTAGTGTTGGCGAATAATTCCCGAACATAACCCATTTTTAAGAAACTTTTAATTTTTTTTCTTCATCACTTAGTTTGAATTGAACGTGGGACATATTCGATTGGTTGATGGGGGTAAAGCCTCTCAAGCCTTATAAACTTTTCTTTTCGAAAAAAAAAAGGTTGTATTTTGGTTTGGAAACCAAATTGATTGTTCACCTGTCAGTAATTTACAATCGCCTCAACTGACGCATTGGTATGTGTCGAAACAGGACTGCAGTTGTGTCGTGATTTTACATGTTGTTTTTTAATATATATATATATATATATATATATATATATATATATACATTATTTATTACATCAAAGCATGTAAAAAACGCTATACAAATGCAATCACATTTCGATGTGTCCTAACACATCACATCAGGCATTATTAGAATTGAACGTGGAAAGTGGATGCTATTCGTTCTCATTTCACACACACACACACACACACACACACACACACACACACACACACACACACATATATATATATATATATATATATATATATATATATACCCAGTGGGATTGTACAATAAGTAAATATTAAGATTAAGGATTGCAGGTCACGTATGTAGGAAATAAAGAATTATTAAATTTGGTAAAATTTATTACTTATAGATTCAGTTTTATATTCAATTTAAATGTAAATTAATCCAGCTACGGAAGCCAAAACAAATATTCTTATTATGGACGAGAAATTAAGTGCTAGTTCTACGCCCCCCAAAACCTCCAATCTCCCGATCACAGGCCTTGCTATCGGATGTAGTTTATCGTCATACCTGGGACTAGCAATTAAAGAGGTGGTTCCACGTTCCTCAAAACTTCTAAACCACTGATTAGACGCCTTGCAGACGTGTGTAGTCTATCGTCTTATCCAGGACGGTAGATATTCGTGATTTGCCGTGCTTAATCTTTACGGATTTAAGGTGGATTAAGTAATAAAATACCAGTAATAGCGAGAATAATTTTCATATATCTTTTGTAGGCGATTTCTCAGAAAAGTCTTTAAAGTCGCTTCTCTTTTTCTTACACTTAATAATCATGAGACAGACGTACCATATTCTTACTCAAGTCTTTCTGATGTGCGTAGATCTTTAATATATTCTGGAATTCTCCAAGAGAGTTAATTCATTTCGTTATGGGTTCAGAATCTCAATGCACAAGTCGTGCCTCGATCAATAAGAATTTAGAGGGTTTACGCCCCCGCCTCGAAAAAGGAGCTGCCATCGGAATAGATTCTTCCAATCATGGGTATTTCAGAGTCTTCTTTGACTTGTGTAAACTGGATATTGTTTACCTTTAGTGACTCTTGTAAATTAGACTTATATCCACCTTTATAACTGTACTGTAAACCAGACCTATGTCTACCTCTTGTCTTTGGTGTATATAGGGCTTATGTCTACTGCCTTTTTTGTAAATCAGGCCTATGTATACCTTTTGTCTCTTGTGTAAATTGGGTGTATATTTGCCTTTTGGTTCTTGTTCAAATTGGACCTATGCCTACTTTTATAATTGTAATGTAAACCAGATCCATATCTACTTTTTGTTACTTTTGTGAAACGTGTCTATATCTATCTTATGACTCTTATGTAAAACAGATCTATGTCTACCTCTTTTTTCTTATTAAATCAGGCTTGGGTCTATTTTGATAATGTTCTGGATTCCGTGGATGGAATCCTGCACAAATAAATAAACAACGCCAGTAAATGAAATAGACAAATATGTGTATTAAACGTAAGAATACAGACTTGAAATGAAGATTAGTAGTCCAGGAATGCGGGTTAGTAGAAAAGTATATGTACAAGTCTCTGTAAGCGAAGCCGTAATTATCTCTCTTTCTGGACTCTCGTATAACTCTGAGTGAACACCCTGTCTCGACGTTTTTGTCACGCTATCTCTCCGTAGTATAAGTATACTTTGGACGAGTCCATGTTGTGTACAAGGGGCGAGCCCTACAATAGATAACAATAATGTAAACCCGACCAAGTCTGCCTTTTGTGTTAATCGGACCTATGTCTACCTTTATAACTGTACTATAAACCAGGCTTATTTTATCTCTTTGTGAAAAGGGCTGATGTCTACGTTTTTCCTTATGTGTAAGTCAGGCGTATATCGACCTTTTTAACTTTAGTACACTTTAGTACAAGACGGACCTACGTCTACCATTTTTCATTGTAAATCGGGTCTATATTTACCGTCTTGACTCTAATGTAAACCGTACCTATCTATTAATTCCTTGTGTTTTTACTCTATAAGAATTACGTTCGACATATATTAACCCAAAATGGGTTGATATATCGTTAAATTAGCCAATCAGAATCAAGCCTCGAGCTGTAAACAGATATTCACCTTCTACTCCAACAGCAAGGATATTATAATTTCCTCATTCCCGTATCTTTCCTTAATCCTCACTCTATGCTATTCTCGAAGACCACTTTCAGTCGCTGGTGAATTTCGGATTATTTTATTCACAGCGATTACTTTCTATCAAATAGGAGATCATCGTTTAATCTGACAGCAACAGCTTATCCATGCTAGTAAAGTGGGAAACAGGGATCAGAGGAGAAAAAGATTATGCACGGATTCATCGGGAGATAATCGCCAACCAGAGGAGAAGAAAAAGAGGAATTAGTAGTAGCAACTGTAAAATGATCATTATTACTTCTATACAGTAATGTTAAAATATTTGCTATGACATAATTCTAATAAGAAATACCACCACTACTACTAGAACTACTATCACTAGTATTAATAGTATCTAGCTGCATGCGTGTAAATAAATAGTACTAGTAGTAGTAATCATTTTTATTATTTCTTATCTACATATTAATACACTTTTACTTAAATATGGTGTGTGACACGCTTGGTGTCACATATACTGAAAATGAAACAGAACCAGTGAGGGACAAAAATGAGTAAAACAGAAAAGCGAGAGTGACGTAGGGAGACAAAAACGATTGGGGTACAGAGAAGACCTGGAGGTGGGGGTCATCTTAGATAAAGGCAATTATTTGTAGTGAGGGGCTAAATCAGGTTACGTGATCTAATGATATGTTAAGGACAAATTCACTCCTGTACAGCAACTGACCTCTAAAGATTAAAATATTTTCTTTACTAATTATCATCGCTTTCTAACATAATAAAAATAGATGATATTCTTCTAATCAAAAATCATATTAAACCTAGACTGTGTTGAGCGTCTAAGAGGGAAATAGAAAGAGAGAGGGGCATAGTGAGTAAAACAGAAATTGAGAGAGAGAGACAGAGAGAGAGAGAGAGAGAGAGAGAGAGAGGGTGGTGGTGGGTACAGATAATAGAAAGTGCAACACAGCGATGGAGAGTAGGGGGTCATCTTAGATAAAGGTAACTGTTTGTAGTGAGTTGGTGCAATTTCAGTTTTGGAATTGTTTGGGCCCTTCATCATGATCAAGGCATTAAGCCGATCATACATGATTTCCGATCTCTAAAGATGCTAAGGATATCATGGACCGAGGGCGTGAGCAACGATGAGGTCTTAAAGAGGATGCAAACAAGGAGAAGGCTTATACTTAACATCAAGAAGAGGCAGCTTAAGTTTCTGGGACACATAATGTGGAAGGTGGGCTTGGAGAATCTGATACACACGGGTTGAATAGAGGGGAAAAGTGACAAGAGAAAACAACCTGGTGGACTTAAGCAAGTGGATGAAAGAACGTGGTCTAGGACAGTAAGCAGAGGGAAGGAACTTGCTGAGAGCTGCAAGGGATTGAGGGAGGTGGAGATCCATGATCGCCTACCTCCTGAAAGGACATGCACAAAGAAAGAAAGAAGATTGATAAGCGTTTCCTATTTGTTCTTTGTCTTATCAAGCATATTTCATTGAAAACGGTCGACAAGGAAGAATTAATTAGCATTTTAAGGAGTTTTTCAGCATTCTAACATTTTTCCGTAACATAAAAAAGAACACTGAGCTGTTACGTGACATCTGTCCTTCTTTACGGCAGCGAATGTTGGAAGATTTCCTCAAAGATAAAGAAGAGACTAAAGGCGACGGAGATGTGGTTCTACAGAAGGATGCTAAGGATATCATGGACCGAGCGTGTGAGCAACTATGAGGTCTTAATGAGGTTGCAAAGAAGGAGGAGGCTTATACTTAATATCAAAAAGAGGCAGCTGAAGTTTCCCGGACACATAATGAGGAAGGAGGGCCTGGAGAATCTGATACTCACGAATCGATTAGAGGGAAAGAGAGACAAGGGAAAATAACTGGTGACATACCTGGCGGTCTTATGGAAGTGGATGACAGAACGTGGTCTGGGAGTGAGGAGCAGTCGGGAGGAACTTGTTGAGAGATGTAAGGGATAGAGAGAGGTCGAATGTCATGATCGCCTACGTCCTGAAAGTGCATGACACATAAAAAGAAAAGAAGTCAGTATTCGATCAAAAAATGGATCATTTGGATTTCGCAGATGCAGCATCGGACACACTTGAAAATGTAAAACTCCTTGACATTCATTGAATTCATTTGGAAACAATTTATCGAGTTTCTTCACCTTGCCAATTGTCTTGAAATTGTACGATATTGTTGAAAAGCTAACATCCATTATCTGAGACATTTCTCTGACACTTTGACGTGGGTTTTGTTCGATTCGTATTTTCAGATATTGTTGTGATGTGTGGTCTGGCAAGAGACAACATTTAACACGACACAATCAGTCGTAATAATAGTATTCAATACTCAGCTAGACAAATCACTGAAATAGTATTATCTGCTTCCTAGACAATTACCTAGGACTACTTATCATGAATAGACCAGTCCATTCATGATAGTAATAAGGATAACTGGCTCTTACCACAAAATATATTGATTGTCAATTGCAGATGGACATCCCCTACAACCTTGATAATCGAGACTCGTATCCCCACAGCGGAACATCAGAAGCCTGTGCCATACTCCCCGATCCAAGGTGAATCCTTCAACTTGTGCACTGTTAATGTTGCCAGAAGTTTGTGAAGCATTGTCACCATGCTTGAACTCATTCACAAAAAGTGAACATATCTCTTCTTTCTTCATGTTCAAAATCACCTAAGCATAATGTTTTAAGTTACATTCTGAAAGAGACTGATATATTGTTGTAACCTGGAAAGGGTTACTGAATGAGGAATAACCAAAACGGAGGTTGGAAATGAAATGGTAATCTTTATAACATCAACAAAATACAATACTCGCTAGCGCCGTGAAGTAGGTAAACCGCTGCTAGTAGTGAACTACTTAGACAGCATAGCCTCATTCGGGTTCCTCTCTGCCCGAAAACAGAGAGTTCGACACGGCAAGATCTTCCCACGCTGAGAGCTCACGCTACCAGCATAGACAGCATACTGCCCCACACATACAACAGTGTTCAACGTATTTATGAGGATTGGGACATATCCATTAGTGTTCATAGGTACGGTATATAACACTATCTATTACTGTTTGTTCCTATCTATCTATCTATCTATCTATCTATCTATCTATGTTGTAACCTAGGAAGGGTTACTGAATGAGGAATAAGGAAAATGGATGTTGGAAATGAAATGGTAATCTTTATAACATCAACAAAATACAATACTCGCCAGCGGCGTGAAATAGGTAAACCACTGCTAGTGCTGGACTACTTAGACAGCATATTACGATATTTACCTACCTCCCCACGAGGTAGGATGCGGTACAAGGCCAAATTTAATATGAGGAAATCTGAGCCCGAGGGATCGGGCAAAAATTACCCGTAGATCCTGCATACGAAGGGTATAGGGACTCTCCTGCATACGAAGGATTCCCCCTATGTTGACAGATAACCTTGGAAGGGTTACTGATTGAGGAATAACCAAAACTGTGGTTGGAAATGAAATGGTAATCTTTATAACATCAACAAAATGCAATACTCGCCAGCGGCGCGAAGTTGGTAAACCACTGCTAGCGGTGGACTATTTAGATTGCATATTGCACCACTTACAATAGTGTTCAATTTATTTATGAGGATTGGGACATATCCAGTAGTGTCCATAGCTACGGTATATAACATAATTAACAATGAGGACACTTTAATCATTACTAGTGAGTAATATATTTGGGGGCAACTATTTTAATAATATTTTAGAATTCAATACAAATGTTCGTTCTAAAATCGGTCGTTATTTTCCCTACAAACTAATATAAATATTAAGGTAGTGTAATGGTTAACAAGCTAGTTTAATAATTTCTTACTACCGTGTGGTGCGGTCGATCTTCACTAAGAGGCTTGTACGTGTATCCCCTGTAAATTAAACTTAGTATATATCTAAAAGAAAACTGATATGATTTACCAGTTAAACAGATCATTATCACTGAGCTGTAAGCTGATATAATGCTCTATACTCGTGATCCTGTGCCACATTAAGCAAATATGAGTAAATGTGTGTAGAACCAAAAATATACTGACAAAATTAAGAAAATATTTTCAGCAGGCCGTTAGGGAGGAAACGATCAATGTTATCGATTATCAATAGTCTGCCACTGGCTCATAAGAGTATCAGCATGTACCATCTGGTTACTGACGTCAATGGCTATTTCGTGGACACGCCCTATATTCAGAGTCGTAACATTCTTATTTCTGGTTTGTCTTATTGTTATTAGGTAAAATTTTCTTAGATAAAGAAACCAGGTCTGATTTTTACCCCGCTTAACGCTTGCTTCTGAATTTCTGCGGTCTTTCTACACGGGTCTGTAGATTCCAAAGCAATTTACATTGTTTTTATTGGCCGTTAACAAGAGTGACCATCATAGATTTCTGCTTTTTTTTGCTCTATGCGACGCACCCGGAACAGCCCCACGCATTTCCGTTAAAAATCCTTGTCTGTTTCTTTGTCGCTTTCTTCAAATTTTTCCGGAGTTTCTTCGTCGAATTTCACTTCCTGTCTACTTATTTTTTCCCTTGTCTGTCATTCGAATTCTTTTTCGACTTTTTCTCTTTCAATCATTATTTAAAGAAAAAAGAATTCTTTCGTCTTTATCCACTACTTCCCATCCTTCTCTCTTTAATTCCCATTATCATAAACTTAAGAAATCAAGTGACAGGAGCCAAAGTGTGTGAGTTCAATACCTGGTTAAGGTGGTGGAGAACTTGGAGAGGGGAATTAACTGAAGATAACTGACATCCATTAGATATGTCACGTGGAACTAGAACAGTCTACCCCAGTGATCGAAATAAAGGGTTCAGTTCGACATTCCAACCACCTGAAGAAAGCCGGAGCGTACAACGGCCGAAACGTTGTAATAAATATGGCGACAAAGATGAGGACAATATTCCGAATAATGTAAATAGTGTACATAATGCCTCATCTCAGAAATATAGGCAGGTACTCAAGTACTATTAGTTCGAGATTATTCGAAGTCGTCTGACACCAGCATTGTTCAACGGCGTACTATAGTTGTATCTGCGATTACAAAGTCTCTACTACAACGAGCATTACAAAAGTAACAACGAGTATTCATTGATATCACAAAAATTTAAATGCAATATTAATCGCTATCTACTGTCCTCCTGATTACTCTTTTCTCTTCCCGCTCATTATTAATGTTTCTGTTCCTAATTCCTCCACACCCTGTAACTCCTTGTATCTTAGTGGCTTTACTGCCTTGCATGGGGTGGTACCGAATAAAAAAGTAAAATAAAATTGCTACACAACCAAAAAATTATCTTGAAAAATTGAGTCATGTTCTGAAATAGACTCGTCAGATTGAGAGTGTCATATGGATATCATGTATGGCGCCAGACTGTCAGCTGTATAGAATTACTTTCCATGATTAATTGTTCAAAAATGTCTTTGAGAGATTGAAGTCTGTGGGTCATGGTTAAAAATCACAAAGAAAGAACTGTACCAAATAACAGAAACCACATCATTTTAGTCGCAACAGTTGAAATGGATAGAACATGTAACCTGAAGAGAAAACAATCAATCAGTTGACATTACTCACTATTTCAAGATTAACAAGGAAACTTCCAGTAATACTGAAAAGGGAGATAACTGCTACTGGACTTGAGAAACTATTTTTCACGAAAAATTGTTTTAAGAAAAAGATTTTATAAATTTCAACCGAGAGTAGTTCAAGCTACTCCGGGAATGAATGGCATATGTTTACTTCTAAGGAAACAATTTATATTACTATTACCATTTCTTTGACACTTGACACCTTAAATCGAACGTTATTCCTATAATTAGAACACTGGTACAGACAAGAACATAAACAAGATCCCCGGTAGAACCTTTTAACAAGATGATACCAAAAATTCTTAAAGAAATAATACTATATGGAGCCGTTAATCCTTTCAGGAGATTATAAGAAGTGTAAGAAAAATATAAACACTGCAGATGTAACGTATATCAAAACATTAAAATATATATTATCTACCTGCCTCTATCCTATTTCTTGGATAATGACCTGGTAAGAAGTTGTACGAAACAGGAAAGAAAATAATAATAATAATAATAATACTGGAGTTCCAAATGGGCGTAGAGATGCAACTACAGCACAATACACCGGCTGAAACTGCAAAATACCTAAAAAAGATAGCTAAGACGAATGCAACCGACCAGTTACAGAAGCGATGGCAAGATAAACCGCTTCATGGCCAATACTCTGCCCGTACCAAACAAGCTGACGTAGACAAAACCCGTACCCATCAGTGGCTACGTAGTGCAGGGTTGAAAGCGGAAACTGAAGGTTTTATCCTTGCTGCGCAGGACCAATGCTTGCTAACTAGGAATTATCAAGCACATATACTAAAATATTGTGTCAGTCCAAAATGCAGATTCTGTGATAAATATCCAGAAACGATTGATCATCTTGTAGCAGGTTGTACAGTGTTGGCACCCACTGAATATAAAACCCGACATGACAGAGTGGGCCAATATCTGCACTGGAAAATCTGCAACTTCTACGGGAAGAAAACTGAAAGAAACTGGTATGAACACCACCCAGACCCGGTTACGGAGATAGGACCTGTTACAATTCTATGGAACTACACAATACACACTGACAGAACAATCAAGGCCAACCGCCCAGATATTGTTATTAAAGACCATAAACAAAAACGGTGCCTCCTTATTGATATGGCAGTCCCTGCCGACTGCAATGTATCTTTGAAGATATTCAAAAAGTTGTCAAAGTACAAGGACCTTGAAATAGAAATCATGAAAATGTGGCATATGGGAATATCAACAATCCCTGTTTGTAGTTGGAGCTCTAGGACTGGTTGGAAAAGATTCCAGTAGACTAATTGAAGGGATACCTGGAAGTCCATGCCTCAAGGAGATACAGAAAATTGTTCTAACAAGTATAGCCCACACCTTACGAAGGGCTTTATCTATGTAATCTTTTTTTTTTTTTTTTTTTTTTTTTTTTTTGTCAGTGGAAAGTGTCATGACGCCATTTCTAACCTTAGGTCCCTGGGCGGGACCCGGAAAGAAATGTGTAAACGCCAGAAATCAAAGAAAATAAAAATATAATAATAATAATAATAATAACAAAAAGTACCTCCTTATTGATATGGCAGTCCTTGCAGACTGCAATGTATCTTTGAAGATATTCAAAAAGCTGTCAAAATACCTTGAAATAGAAATTTCAAAAATGTGGAACATGGGAACATCAACAATCCCTGTTGTAGTTGGAGCCCTAGGGTTGTTTGGAAATGACTCCACTGGACTAATTGAAGGGATTCTTGGAAGTCCATGCCTCAAAGCGATACAAAAAATTGTTCTGACAAGTACAGCCCGCACTTTACGAAGGGCTTTATCTGTGTAATTTCTTTTTTCTTTTTTTTAGTGAAAGTGTCATGATGATATTTCTAAACTTAGGTCCCTGGGCGGGACCCGGAATGAAATGTGTAAACGCCAGAAATCAAAGGAAATAAAAAAAAAATAATAATAAATAAAGATTCTGTAATAAATAACCAGAAACAATTGACCATCTTGTATCAGGTTGCACAAGGTTGGCACACACTAAATATAAATCTCTGCATGATAAATTGGGCCAATATCTGCACTGGAAAATATGCAACTTTTACGAGAAAGAAACTGAAAGAAATTCGTATGAACATTATACAGACCCGGTTATAGATAGCACCTGTAATAATTTTATGAGACTTTACGATACACAGAAACAGAACAATCAAAGCTAATCACCCAGACTTCGTGATTAAAGACCATAAGAACAGAAAGTGATTTCTTATTGACTTGACTGGCCCAGCAAATTGTAAAGCATCATTGAAGATCTACAAGAACTATCAAAATACAAGGATGTAGAAATGGAAATTTAAAAAAAAATATGGGACATGAGGACATCAATAATTCCAGTTGTAGTTGGAGCACTCGGATTGAATGAAAAAGGTCCCGACAGACTCACTGAAGGGATTCCTGATAGCCCAAGCCTTAAAGAAATACAAAAAAATATATTCACAAGTACAGCTCACACATTAAGAACAGCTTTATCTATGTTAAATGTGTGTGATCTTAGGGTTTTTTTGTTTGTTTCCTTTCACAAAAGTGCTCAGTGTAAAATTCCATGAAATCATTTCTGACTTTAGGTCACTGGTTAGCACCCAGAAGGAAATGTTTATACAACAGAAATCAAAGGAAATTATAATAATAATAATGATTTAAAAAATTAGACAATGTAGACGAACTTGCGAAAAGGAACTCTTTAAATCACTATTTATAATGCCATCCAATAAAATTACATAAATGAAGTAAAGCGATTTACTTGAGTACCCCCCCACCACCACCACTGAGGCAGGTAGTGATGCAAGGTTAGTTTTTATTGTGGGGTACCGAGTGTTTTCACACGTATCGCTGGTCTAAGCTGGTCATCGTTTGTCCAAGATGGTCAGAGCTCATTTAAGCTAGTCATAGCTGGTCGTAGATAGTCATAGCCTGTACAAACTGATCAGAGCTTGTCTAAGCTAATCATAGCTGGTCTTAGTTAGTCATAGCCTGTCCAAACTGATCAGAGCTTGTCTAAGCTAGTCATAGCTGGTCTTAGTTAGTCATAGCTTGTCCAAACTGATCAGAGCTTGTCTAAGCTAGTCATAGCTGGTCTTAGTTAGTCATAGCTTGTCCAAACTGATCAGAGCTTGTCTAAGCTAGTCATTGCTGGTCTTAGTTAGTCGTAGCTTGTCCAAGTTGATCAGAGCTTGTCTAAGTTAGTCATAGCTGGTCTTAGTTAGTCATAGCCTGTCCAAATTGATCATAGCTCGTCTAAGCTAGTCATAGCTGTTCTTAGTTAGTCATAGCTTGTCCAAGCTAATTAGAGCTCGTCTAAGCTAGTCATAGCTGGTCTTAGTTAGTCATAACCTGTCTAAGCTGGTCAGAGGTCGTCCAAGACAGTCATAGACGTATCCCTGTGCCAGGTAAGTATCAAATGAAATAAGTAAGATATAGAAGGGGAGGAAATTTAGTCAAGTAGATGCAAAATAAAGCATATGTTGCCTGTTGGGATGTGATAAACAAAAGGATTCGCATAGTAATACACTATTAATATTATTCACCTAATTTAGAAGACAAATATTTAAAAAGGCGAAATTTGATGTCTATTGGTTGATCTCTTGAAGACTCTGCTAAAAATAGAGCTTTTAACATTCAAACCAAAGATATATGAATAAATCCTAATCTGCTTTAGACAACGAAATGCGCATAATTAAAATTCAGATAATGTACCTTATCTGCACAAGAAGGCTAAATGCAATTATCGTGATCACGAATCTATCTATAAAATGTTGTAGCTGTTTGTTTGTTTATTATCGAACTCCTCCTATAACCGCATATATTTTGAAACTACATTACCCAGGGTACTAGGATAAGTATATTTCATTTTGAACAAAGGGGGTCCCAGGGCGCACTCCCCACCAAACACACTGAAGTTTTTTTTCCCTTTGATATAAATTAAATTTAAATTTGAACCAGGGAATGACTCCTAGGGTACTTGTATAAGTATATTTCCTTTTGATCACAGCGGATCCCCCGGTGAGGTTGGGGAGGTTAGAACAAACCCCCACTGAAAATTCTTTTCTCATTTAAGATAAATCTAAATTTGAACAAGGGAATGACTCCTATGCAAAATATAGAAGGAGAAAGCCAGAAGATGGAGGTGTCATTGGCAAAACCATTGAATAATATTGAAATGCATCATTTTTCTCCACTAATTATATAAAAATGATTTATATCAATCAGCATTTTCTTACAAAAAAGTGTGACACACAGCAAGGGGCTAGAAGTAACAATAAATTCAGGAACATTGTAGATTTCGTTGTTACAACAGTTTAAAACTGAAAGAGAACGAAAAACTCGAAAGGTATCTGGATATCGTCATAGAAATAAAATAATTATGAACCACAGAGTTGACAGTCGTGCCAAATATTATCGGAACACTGGGAACAAACCAGAAAACCGTGATGAAAATTATCTGTATGAAATAAGTAGGATTTTTCAAAAGTATATTATCTTTATAGACTACCGTCTTTTTAATATCAATTGTTCAAGTACACCATTCACAGGATTGCAAAAAATATTGAAATGACTAGAGACCGCATTTCAATTGGATGATATGCTTCTGTCACTCGTTAGTGTCAATGTCATTTAAACCCCTGTCATTTATAGGACCAGTGAACCTTGCGGTAGAGCGACATCTGGCGTATTTGATTTTGCATGCATGTCAAAGTCGACTTGTTTGGCAAAAATGTTTGTAATACAAATAAAAAAAAAAAAAAGAGACAAAATCTCAAACAAAACAAAACAGAAAATATTAAAACATTCTTTATACTTTTCTATAGTTGACCAAATATTTCGGCCTATCCATTCTTCAGGCTTCCCTTTTTAATGACTCAAGGAACTGTCAATTCTCCTTTTGTGTTGACCAACTATAATTTTTTAAGGTGTGTTTGTTTCTTTTCTTCGTCGAATCTTATGTTAGATAATGTTTTAGTTTTTGAATATTATGTATTCTCTCCTTCAACGGAGCCCGGCTTGTTCGCTCTAAAACGTTATTAGCTTTCTTAGAATAAACATTCGGCTTCAGACAAGGTGGCATCAACATTTTCTCTCGCCAGTTAGACAAGAATGTGAAATGGTTAGGAAATCGAGCGAATCAGTGTGACAATTACTCTGTCGCTCTTGTTGTCTGCAACTTTGATAAGAGTCATTAAAAGTCTGTGTTGAAACAACAATACAAAGATCTTCAAATAACCGAGCAATTTTTAGATATTTTCGTGACTCTTCTCAATTATGAAACAATACCAAAGAATGATAAGTGTATTGACAAAAAATAGCACGATCCAGAATCTACAATGAAATCTCTAAAGTTACAATATATAATTCATTACAGTATACCAAAATTCTTCTATGTGTCGTGTCACTTCAGTACGTTGGCGATAATGGCTCTCCACAATTTCTTGTCCTTTGTAGCCCTTAGTATATGTTGTCTTTTGCTATCTCTCCTAAACCCTATTCTGCCAACCAAGTACAAAATCTCGTAAAGTAGGCTACATGCTGGTTTTCTCTGTCTCTCTCGCACTATAATGTGTCTTGCAAACTTTCTAAGCCGTCTTTCCTCGTTATGTGCTCGAGAAATTTCAGCTGTTTCTTTCTGATGCTAAGTATAAATTTTCTTTTTTGTTTCCATGGAATACCAGGTGATGTAATCTTGAATATCCGGGTGGCGTAATGGAGAACGTCTCAGAATTTTTAATCGGAAATCCGAGTTTTAATTCCAATTGGGTTCGTTATATTCCCTTATGTGAAAATACCCTTCGAAAGGGTATAAATCTACCTAATCCCCCCCAGCTATGAGGACATGTTTCAGTAAATTGTTAAATACGTTTCGCTGATATACAAAATCCAACGGAAGCCTTCATTCGCTGTGCGTTCATTAGGTGCTACTTAAGTAAAGTTACGCAGGTTGATGTAAAAATAGTTTCTGGCTTTAAATAACCTGAAATGAGTTGATAAGCCATAAAATCGAAATAATTCACAGTTCAATTGGCTTCACCGTGACTTTACTATAATTATTTTTATGACAATTGTTTGAGTGAAGTCTTCTCTATTGTTCCTAGATTTTATGAATTTAAGCGTAGTAAAAGATTGGCGAAAACGCCTCATCATTTTACAGTTGAAATAGCTAAATGCAACCGTAAGTTCTATGCTAATAGTTTCTTCTTCTCGCTTGTGGAACTCTCTTTCGACTTCTTGTTCTTTGATCTTCAAAAATTTAAATGCATTGTTATTCGTCCTCTTGATTACTCTTCTATTGTTTTCTTCCCATAATAATTTTTTCTCGTTTTCTTATACTTCCACATTCAGTAACCCCATATGCCTTAGTGGCTTTAATGCCTTGCATGGAGTGATATAATTTTAAAAATCAGTCCATCAATGTCATCAAGGTGGACAAGTTAATCAACCAATCAAAGCAACACTAAGCAGTCAAAATAGGAGGAAAACATAAACCCTAATGATATTTATAATTAACTTTATTTATTCGAGTCACGTGTTTTGATACAGTGATAAGTGTTTTGGTGGCATGGCAGAGTAATGGATAGCGGCTAGGATTGAGGAATCGGAGAGCTGAGTTTGAATTTCAGTCGAATCCATTACATTCACTTACGCGCTAATACCCTTGGGGAAGGTATGAATCCTCTTCTTCTCTCCCCAGCTATTGGTAAATAGCAGGACAGACTGGGTTCTATAGCCTTTTTATGGCAACTGGTCAACTGCAGAAACAAATAGTAGCCTACACAAAATCTGTCTCGTCAGTCATTTAAAAAAAGATACATGATCATCTAAGCGTGTATCACGCATGGCACATAACTGACTGCTAAGTGTTGACCCCATAACTGACTGCTAAGTGTTGACCCCCGTACATAACTGACTGGTAAGTGTTGACCACATAACTGACTGCTAAGTGTTGACCACATAACTGACTGCTAAGTGTTGACCCCGTAACTGACTGCTAAGTGTTGACCACATAACTGACTGCTAAGTGTTGACCACATAACTGACTGCTAAGTGTTGACCCCGTAACTGACTGCTAAGTGTTGACCCCAACTGAACTGACTGCTAAGTGTTGACCCCATAACTGACTGCTAAGTGTTGACCCCGTAACTGACTGCTAAGTGTTGACCACATAACTGACTGCTAAGTGTTGACCCCATAACTGACTGCTAAGTGTTGACCACATAACTGACTGCTAAGTGTTGACCCCGTAACTGACTGCTAAGTGTTGACCACATAACTGACTGCTAAGTGTTGACCACATAACTGACTGCTAAGTGTTGACCCCATAACTGACTGCTAAGTGTTGACCACATAACTGACTGCTAAGTGTTGACCCCGTAACTGACTGCTAAGTGTTGACCACATAACTGACTGCTAAGTGTTGATCTTAAGTATCATATAGGAAGAAAATGAGTAACTGCCGACACCGAGGTTCGAGCGTGACACTCTAGACTTATGAATAAATTTTTTCTTCAGGTGTATAAATAGCGGTGTCAGGCTACTGACTGCAGTGATTATTGAGTGGAACTATCCAGTCGAATTAGTGTGAATTACTGTGCGTCGATCATTTGAGTTTTGATTTAGAATTTACCGGACGTTAAGCCGAGCCGGGCTACTGACAAGGTATTCACTGAAATGGTTAAATGCCTTTGGTTGACTTTTACTTCTTTGTTCTTGTTGAGTATGTATTTGCGGTTGTTATTAAATACTATTTTATTAAAACACTGAAGTCTTGAGTTGTACTTAATCATTAACGGCCACCGTATGTCACAAAAATAAGCAAAGACAAAGTAATTAGATTGTAAAGTTTAGATCTCTTCTTGTAATAACGAAGAGCGTGAACAAGGAGTAATATCAGAATATTGACAGGAAACTAAAAAAAAATGTGTGCTATTAAGGCGATGATTTGCACGCTCTAATGGTGAACGTTATTGGAAAGCTAGCAAAGGTTCCGAAGAATCTTGCAAAATAACTGGAACAATAAGAAATTTGAGGAATAGTCAAAACAATTCAGACCATTCAAAACCGTTCCAAAACCATTCAGGCAGCAGATTTATTAAACTGAGCAAATTAATTGGCTATTAAGAAAAGGACGTGATGCCACTTGATCACCAGCCTAACTGGCCAGATAAGATGATGGCGAAAAAAATCACCACTTCATGTTTCATTTTTATTTTTA
>CAHIKZ030002035.1:1157500-1252500 GCA_903632075.3 Acanthosepion pharaonis | reverse complement strand
CTTCCTTCAATTATATGGAATACACCTATTCTCTCCCCAGCTATGGGTAAAATAGCAGGACAGACCGGGTTCGTGGATGACAGAAAGAAATGACAAACTACTGCGGGAAAAAACTGCCTCGTCAGTTATGTATCGAAAGATATATGATTGCCTACGTGTGTATCACGCATAGCACATAACTGACTGACTCTTCCCAGTTGTATTGATTAAATGTAGCGATTGGTGAAAAGTGTCTGAAATTGGCCAATCAGTTAGTCATCTCATTCAAAGTAAATTTGATGAAAAACAGAAATTTCAAATCGGTTACATATCAGCTAAATAGTTCAAATATACGCATCAATTCCGGATATGAGGCAATCCAGATATGAGGGATTCCGGATATGAGGGATTCTACTGTATTGCCGACTCTACAGAAATTGGTCAAGCTTGGCTGGGATGTTCTACTCCACTCACTGTACTCATCTGACCTCGCATTTTCAGATTACCAATTATTTCGATGCTGTCTTAATGAAAGGAATTTCAATTCTTTGGAAAAACCGGTAAAATCACTTAGATAAGGGTCCCCATCCAGAAAGATGCCAAATTCTGCGAGGATCAGATCCTGAAGCTGCCCCAGAGATGGCAAAAGGCATTGGAACAAAATGGCATATATATGGTTAAATAAGTCTATGTACAAATATTTAAATATTGCCTTTGAATTTCACTCAAACACGCTACGTACATTTGTTCCAAGCCATTACGTGTGTATGTGGGTGGAGGCGTGTATGTTTATACTCTTTCTGAAAGAGTTTGGAATCTTGTATCACGCGTGCCTAAAATAATCAATATATGTCTGAGCTATCATTTCAGCACCATTTATAACACGTCTTGGGCCTACCACTTCATCGACTACAATCCGAGACCAAAACATCTTACAACCTCATTGGTGCGTCAATCTGTGAGCGGGCTTTTCGCAATGCAGGCGGTAAACCATCCTTCTGGCCGGTCGCGAACAGCATGAATGTTTGAAAAAAAAATCGGTCTTCATGTAATCGGTTGATCATGTTCGATTTTCTTTATTGATATCAATTCAATAAAACCTTGTGATTAGCACCACTTTTACACACATTTTAGGACCCGATTTTCTAGTTGTTTTGTCAATTAACTGCTTAAAATGTCACAGTTTAACAAAGTCGAATTTTTTCTAACCTCTCTTGATACGGAATATAGATAGTTGTCATAAAATCGACTATTTTTCCTTATCAGATATGCATTAGAGTCATCCAGGATGTATGTCTTTAATCATTTCATCCTAAGTGTTATGGGAACTTACCCATAATAATAATGGACTATTCCTGACATTATAAATACTGCGCCTTCTCAAGAGATATGAGGATATTGTAAGACGAGAAGAGATTAATTGAGAGCATATTGTAAGGACATTGGAATAGTGATACTTATCGAGGCCAAATAGTTCACTCTAACCAAATCTGATAGTCATTACTAATACTTCTACTCCTTTGTATTATATTTCTGTTGTAATATATCTTTGTATTCCATACCTGTGTTTGTGTTATTCTTTCATTGGTTCTAACATTGGACCATCACCGTGGTACAAGGAACTTGGACCATCACCGTGCTACAAGGAACTTGGACCAGCACCGTGGTACAAGGAACTTGGACCATAACACTAAGCAAGGCGATAAAGCCAGAAAGACATAAGGGATTATCTGAAGAAATAATGGATTTTTTATTTAATAATCAGACATTTTTATTGCTTTAAACGTTATTTTTATTGGATACCCATATTTGAGTCGACGTCCCGTTTTTTAAACAGTATTTCGTTTTCGTCTATTGGCCTGGATATTCGAGCTCTGAGCTAAATACACTGCTTCTAATGAATAAAAGTCTAACACTGTTATTTAACATTATGACTAAAACCAGATAGACCTTGTCGTTACTTGACAGAGATATTGAGAATGCTACTTGACTAATTAATATTTGACTTGAAATTTGATAAATATTAGGGGAAGACATTTTGCTGACGCGTCGAATAACTCACGTTATTAACGGAATGTTAATATTCTTTATTTTGTTTCTATGTTTACATCCACAAAATCAGCCTCATCTAATATTTCCTTGCTGGTCTGCTCCCTTTTTGTTGCTCGTAACTCTTTTAATTATTCTAAAATCTCTTTTTATGGCATTCTTAAAGCCAGCTGACTTTTATTTTGCTGACGTTTTCAATGTCCTTTTTGCTTTTTCCCTAATCTGTTCAATTTTTCCGCAATTTCTTAAACTGTGTTATATTATTAAATAACGTGAATTTCTTGTTTCACTTTCGAGGTAATGGCTTTCTCACGATCTAGAGAATATCTATATGCTAGATATTACGGTTATTGAGGAGACACAGTGGCATAGTGGATAGCGGCCCGGATTGAGGAATCGGAATTCTATTTCGTCGGATCAATTATAGTCACTTACGTGCTAATATCCTTGGGAAAGGTATTAATCCTCAATCGCTTGGATATCCGACGAGGAATCTTTCAAGGAGACTCACTGTCGCCCCTTTTGTTTTGTCTATTCTTAATCTCCTTTATGGCTGAACAGTAGCTATAGTTACAAACTAAACAAGAAAGCATTCAATCACCTAATCTACGTGGATGATCCCAAACTCTTTGCGTAAGTTGACAACGATTTGAAGCGCCTCCTCAATACTGTAAAATGTTTCAGTGACGATATAGGTATGGAATTTGAATTGGATTAATGTGCAAAAGTAACATTCAAGAAAGGGAGAATTAACAGAAACACACTCGATATATTTAGATTTTATCACAAAGATTAGGGAACTGGAACAAGAAGAAGCCTATAAATACCTAGGCGTCAACGAAGGAGATGGAATACGAAATGAAGGATAACAAGCCTATAAATATTTAGTCATCAGTGAAGGAGATGGAATACTGCATACCCAAATGAAGGAGAACAAGCCTATAAATATTTAGTCATCAGTGAAGGAGATGGAATACTGCAAGCCTAAATGAAAGAACAAGCCTATAAATATTTGAAGCATCAGTGAAGGAGATGGAATACTGCATACCCAAATGAAGGAGAACAAGCCTATAAATATTTAGTCATCAGTGAAGGAGATGGAATACTGCATACCCAAATGAAGGAGAACAAGCCTATAAATATTTAGGCATCAGTGAAGGAGATGGAATACTGCATACCCAAATGAAGGAGAACAAGCCTATAAATATTTAGGCATCAGTGAAGGAGATGGAATACTGCATACCCAAATGAAGGAGAACAAGCCTATAAATATTTAGGCATCAGTGAAGGAGATGGAATACTGCATGAAGAGAACAAGCCTATAAATATTTAGGCATCAGTGAAGGAATGGAATACTGCATACCCAAATGAAGCCTATAAATATTTGGGCATCAGTGAAGGAGATGGAATACTGCATACACAAATGAAGGAGAACAAGCCTATAAATATTTAGGCATCAGTGAAGGAGATGGAATACTACATACCCAAATGAAGGAGAACAAGCCTATAAATATGTAAGAGTCAACAAAGGAGATGGAATTCAACATACACGAAATGAAAGAAAAGGTAAGAAAAGAATACTACGGTATGCGTGTGCGGCTGGTGCTAAATACCAAGTTCGATTCATAAGACATAATATTAGTCATAAACACTCCGGCTGTCCCTGTGGCGAAGTACAGTTTCAATTAATTGTAACATGGCTGACATTTAGCGAATAGATGTTAAAACGAGAAAGCTTCTCACTTGCCACCGCATGAATCATCCTAAGGCTGATGTTGATCGTCTGTATGTGTCCAGACCCGAAGGAGGTGGAGGATTAGTTCAACTAGAACTGTCTTACAAAACCACAACAGTCTTCAAGGATACCTTGAATCTACGGAAGATTGGATGATAATCGGTAACAAAAAATATAGAAGAAATAAGAAACTTTATTCTGTAATAAACGAAGTCAACCAATTCAAAAGAAATTTCACGTTGGTGAAGAAGTGCAAATAACCCATAACACAACTACTGTAGCAGAAAAGAACATAAAAAAGAAGGAAATGGCAATGTAACGAATGCAGAATCGATGGCAAGATAAACCTCTTAATGTTGAATACTTTTTCCGTACCAAACAAGCTGATATAGACAAAGCACGTACCCCACAGTGGTTACGTAATGCAGAATTAAAAGCTGAAACCGAAAATTGTGTTCGTTCAAATTGTAGATTCTATGATAAATATCCAGAAACAGTTGATCTTCTTGTATCAAGTTGAACGGTATTGGCATCCACTAAATACAAAACGCGGCATGACAGATTGAGTTAATATCAGCATTGTAAAATCTTCAACTTTTACGGTAAGGAAACTGCAAGAAATTGGTATGAACACCACCCAGACCCGGTTACAGAGATCGGGCCTGTCACAATTTTATGGCACTTTACAATACAGAAAAATTAAACCTAATCGCACAGGCATCGTGATTAGGGAGCAAAAAACTAAATGTGCATTCTAAATTGAGGTGGCAATTCCTGCAGACTGTAATGGACTTTTGAAGATTTTCAAAAATCTATCCTAGTACAATAAAGTGTATTGAAAATGTATCGGTTGTGGATGAAATGAAATATGCATACGTTATTTTTATCCCACTTCAAGTGAACTTAGAAGGAACTTTTTAGTATGTATACAACAGGTCATAATTTCCAATCTCTGGTTTAAAAGTTTTTTCGTCTGGAAATGTTATTATAGTTAATTTTTCTTGTTGACAAAGTTTGCAGATGTTGTCATCACACACACACACACACACACACACACACACACACACACATATATATATATGTTTTCTACATACATACATATTTATGTATGTATAAAACCCAATAATGTTGCTGCGACATACAGTCCACTTGCCAATAGACTTAAAACATTAGACAAGAAAAATAATCCCGTTCAAGGAAAGATAAAAAAGGAAAGGGAAAAAAATGGCCAAAAGGCAAACCTCCCATCGACGCAGTAAATTAATGTATTCAACGCCTAGACCATCTAGGCAGAGTAAAAACGCATCACAACGTCAACACTCAACGAAGGCCAAAAATAAATAAATAAACAAATAAGAGCACGATGTGAGGCGTGGTAGAAGGTGAGGAAAAAGAGGAGGAGGCGGAGAAGAATGAGAAATCAATTGTATTGAAAATGTATCGTTTGTGGATGAAATGAAATATGCATACGTTATTTTTATCCAACTTCAAATGAACTTAAAAGAAACTTTTTAGTATGTATTCAACAGATCATAATTTCCAATCTCTGGTTTAAAAGATTTGGGGTCTGGAAATGCTATTATAGCTAATTTTTCTTGTTGGCAACGCTTGCATATATATATATATATATATTTAAAGACATGTCTCATTAAATAATTTAGACAAGTCTTGTCTACTGATTTTAATAAGTTCCTCTCTATATCTATATTAAAAATTGAAACCAACAAAACAATAAAATTAATTATCAGTACTACACAAATGTTTTAAAATGTTTACAGCAGATAGTTTAAAATATTTAGGATTAAATATAATAGTAATTAAAATTATATTTAGGATTAACTAATAGTAATTAAAATTATATTTAGTGTTAACTAATAGTAATTAACTATTAGGTTGGTGCAAAAATAATGATGTAATAATGTCGTTTTTTGACGTATTTTTAACCTCAAACAACGACATTATTACATCATTATTTTTGCACCAACGTAATAATATTTAGGATTAACTAATAGTTTTGAATAGTTTTTCTTTAAAAAAGATTTAGACATTTCAATAACTTAGTTATCTACATTAACGGTTGCATTTGCGTCTACATGATAAAATTAAAAAATGTATAGTAAATAAACTTAGCGTATTTCACTTCACACGTAAAAATGTAATTTTCTGATGAACGCAAGAATTTTATCTTAGAAAAATGATGAACATAACAATATTTTGTCTTAGAAAAAACATGACCCAGATGTTGAAGTACTCAGAATAAAATGAATATGTATCAACATGTTAATTTTCTTTCTTCCTTTAATAAGGATACTAAGAAATTTTTCCGTAACTATGAGAGGAACTTATTAAAAATAAGTAGACACAACTTGTCTAAATTATTTAATGAGACATGTCTTAAGGAAAGCATACTACCAATATATATATATATATATATATATATATATATATATATATATATATATATATATCTTAAGGTGTTGGAGACGCTGTTCATCAGGTCCAGGCGACCCGCTCTTTGTAAACACGAGACTGTTTGGTTGGGCTTGCGATGCTGTGTCTCTCGCATCTTTGGTGTTATAACTTTTATTATATTTTTTTCCCTGTCCATTCCTTCACGTCATCCGCGACAGACTTTCTTCTCATAATTTGTTTCCCCGTTTACAGTTCTTACGAGAGGGACGAAACCGGTCGACTTGTGTTTTTGTTTTAAAATTTATCATGGCCTATATTAAAAAAATTTCTTGCCTTTAATGCCATAATATATATATATATATATATATATATATATATATATATATATATATATATATATATATATATGGGATAACGATATATATCTTTATATATCAAGAACATTATTGAGGAAATTGTAAAACAAATTTTATCACAAATAAACTTTTTTCCCTTTTTGTCTCACAATTTCCTCATATATATATATATATATATATATATATATATATATCATTTCATCCCAAGAAAGGCGTTAATGCGACTAAGACAGGGTGGAGAAAGGACTATAAAAAACAAAATTAAGGAATGCAGAAGATGCCAATCGACGATGCATTTACATTTTTGAAGATCGTACGGAAGAGAGTCCCACAGGTGAGAAGTGTGGTAAGAGAAACTACTAAATAGGACCTACGGTTGCGTCCACGGTAAAACGTTGAGACCTAATAGCCAATCTAGTATTGCACTTAAATTGAGGCAGTCTATGTATCATGGAGGAGAGCACATTAGATTAACTGACATGAAAATATTAAAAGAAAAGACGAAGGGAAGTCACGTCACGGCGGTGGGAATGTGAGACGTTCAGTCAGCATGGCTGATGCTAACCTCCAGGAGAGCAACTCATTGCCTCTTTTTGGTCTAAACTTTTCTATGGACACGAAGTGCATCGATTATATTGAATCTATTGCTTCGGTTGGGTCAGGCCTGGTAACATTACGGACCCTTCTTTGGATATTTTTTGGAGATCTCGAGATATATAGCCGGAGGTTCAGTCCAGATATGGCAGCAATATTCAAAACACGAGCGAATGGTAGATTTATAAACGTGCAAGATGGATTCCGATGAGAAAAATTGTCTGTCGCGATAGCGTGAAGTAACTTTTTTTAGAAACATACTTATAGCAATTGAAGATGAAATGAGTTTCTCTCTTGGAGGTTAGAATCAGTCATGCTGATGGAGGACAAAAATGATTCTCTATAATGATTAGATGATATTTCGTTTTTGAGGCCTTATTTTGGATCCTTTTTGGCTTTATTATAAGAAAATTCTACCGTATATTAATAGTTCTTTTCGTCCAGGTAACCTTCAGGAGATTTCGAACTGAATCCGTTGGGAGTAGAACGTTCCGAAACACCTGATGAAGTCCAGAGGGCACAGCAACCGAAGCGTTTTGAGAAGAATAAAGACGACGACAAAAGTCCGTATGTAAATAATGCAAATAATGGTATCTTCGTATCCAAGAAATTCAGACAGAAAATATCTATTAATGAATATTTACAAAAAAAAAAAATATATATATAAATAGAAAATACTTGTGCTCTTAGGAGCTGTATAAAATCACAAAGTGGCCCCCAGGCAGTAGGTTTTCTAGTAAGTTTAGATAACCTCGAGGAAACCAGCAGGAAAAAAAAAACAAAAACATTTGAACAAATATCCCCAGGATCTAATCTGTTAGCATAATACAAACATCGACTTAAGACACTCATTCACGGTTTGGTGATCGTCGGCAGACTTGTTTATTGTGTTTTTTGGTTCTTTTTCTTCCATCTCTTGAAAAGCAGACGATCGTTATCACCAATGGCTGACCATGTTCTTTGCATCCGGGTCATTTTCTTGTTGATCGACTTACTGCGTCCGACAAAGCAAACAATGGCATGAGTGAACACTGGAATAATCCAGCTCGATCGAAAGGAACATAAACACCAATTGATGCTGCGACGCCGATCTTCTGCTAACCGTCCCACATCAACAATTAACAAGTTAAAAAAAGAGAAAGAAAAGGAAAATAGAAAGCGAACAGACCAGACGCTGGTGAGTCCGCTTGGCCAAGTGGAGGAATAGGCAGAGAGAGGGATTGTGTTACGCCAATATTACACATGAGTGAATATGCCAAAAAGAAAACAAAAACAAAACAAAAAACACATAAATCAGCATTCAAAATCCTAAATTATGAACTCTGACCACTAGTATCGATAGCAAGTCTGTAACAGTTTAAGTCACGACAATGGGCAAACATTACTTATCAAGCTTCAATGACAATAAAAATAATAAACAAAATGGATGACGTAACTCTTTCAAGAGACGAGCGTGATTTAAATAAGATAAAAAGAAAAAAAAAAAACACGATTCAGGAGATGATGTAGAAATCTTAAAACAGCGTGGATTGATTATCGTAAAAATATTTCAACAGAATTTTTGCCTTCTAGTTATATTTATAATAAAATTCATGTATAAATATACGTAAATCAAAAAAAAAAATACTATAAGTTTTTGTACAAACGTTTCTTGTCTTGTAATGAAAAAATTCTAGGGCACTTAATGAGGAAAGAGGGTTTGGAAAATTTGGCAAGGACAGTATATATTAAAGCAACATGGACAAAGGAACACAACTCATAGCCTAATCAGCGAGATTCTGTAAAAGGATAGCGGAACAATGTTTAGGAAAGATAACAAAAAGAGAAAATTTATTAAAATCTACAAAGATCAGGAATTTGTGTAGAGCTATGATCGTCAAAGTTCTGAATGGATCTGACACATAGAAGATGATGATGATCTTCGCTTGTATCATTCTCCTTCTTTCCCGGATGCCATCCAATGTTCACTACCAGTTAATGCATTCACCTTATTCTTATACAAACAGAATTCTTTATTATGGCGAAAATGCAATAATTATGACCATGCAAATCATTTTACATAAAGTTCTCTTTACTTGACACGACACAAGCAATAAAAAAACAGTCCTGGATACATAAGGCTGCAGAATGTATCTTCATAATAAACAAGTTCAAGACCAAAAAATAACATTTAATAAACTGTGCTAAAAGACAAATAATAATAATAATAATAATAATAATAATAATAATAATAATATTATTATTATTAAATTATTTTTTATTTACCTATTTTTTTAATTGCTCAGTGGAAAATGTCATGATGCCGTTTCTGTCCTTAGGTCTCTGGTCAGGACCCGGAAAGAAATGTGTACACAACAGAAATCAAAGGAAATATAATAATAATAATAATAATAATAATAACCATGTAACTATCCTCTGGGACATGCCAATTCAAACTGACAGGGAAATAAAAGCCAACGAACCTGATATTATAAAAGAAAAGAAATTCAGGAAGTGTATGCTTATTGGCATGACAGTATCATCTGAGAGAAACACCTCCATGAAAATTCTCGAGAACTTGTCCAAATACGAGGACCTGGAGATCAGGATTAACAGGATGTGGGGAATAAAGACTGAGTTTGTACCAACAGTAATTGGAGCCCAAGTGAGAAAAGGAATGGACAATTTTACTAACAGTAAACATGCAAGCTTCCCAGAAGATGGCCCTACTAGTAACATCCCATATACTAAGAAAAGTGTCATGAATAAAATGACAATTCTCCTATAAGGCCTAAGAACCATAGTTTGGATCCGGCTCTTCACAGTAAAATCAGGAAATACAACATGCATAAATAATAATAATAATAATAATAATAATAATAATAATAATAATAATAATAATAATAATAATAATGAAACATCACCGGAAGTTCTTTTGATGCTTTTTGGCGTAGCAAATTCATTAGGAACAGCTGACCAACGGGTAATTAAATTGTTCTGGCTGAATGGCTGTCAGGGGGTGAGGGAAGGGATTAATGTCACCATAATGAGCTTCCTTTATTTCTTCTTTTTATTATACAGATTTAGATTTTTATAATTGTAAATAATAATGGCCAATATCCTCTTTTTGAAAACGCATCAAGAGAAATCACGGTCAGTTTGCCACACTCGAAAAAAACTTCCATTAAATATAGCGACATCGAGAATTAAGATTAAATTAATGTGCAAATAATGCTAAACTAATGCATAAATATATATATATATATATATATATATATATATATATATATATATATATATATCGTGTTATGCCATAGTACCTATTCTATGGATTGAATGTAGGAGTAGCAGTGGCAAGTCTGGCAGAATGGGTTTGAGCGCGTCAGTCGAGATTCGGACATTTGAAGTACCAACCATCACAACTAGATTGCTGCGCCATTGACTCTTATTTTCCAAGTTCCTAACATTTTGTACGTCGGACCTAATTTAGGACGACTTATACAAACATATAAAATACAAGCCTCCACTGTGAAAATACTCCACAACAGATAGATAGATAGATAGATAGATAGGTAGGTAGATAGACAGATAGATATTTATTTATTTTAAGACATTTTTATGTTTATACATTTTTTTTATAGATACAAATATTTAAGTAAATGCCCTGTTTTTAATAAACAATATTAATAACATTTACCGGCCTGAATGTCCGAGAAATTTTCATAGAAAATATTCGTTCTCTGTATCCTATACGGAGCCGTCATTTAGCCTGACGTGCCTTAACCGAATAATGTAAACAGTGTACATAATATCTCATCCCAGAAATATAGACATGCACTAAAATGCCGAAGCGTAATAAATATGGCGATAAAGATGAGGACAATTGTCTGAATAATGTAAATAGTGTACATAATACCTCATTTCAGAAATGTAGACATATACCAGATACCCCTCGTTGATCTTATGATATATGTAAATACAGGGCTCTGGAATTGACGGGAGCATTCAGATTCTCCTCGAATGTTCGCTTGTGAAATTTGCCTACATTAATCAGTGTATAATAACAATAATTCTTTATTGTATAAATTCTGAGTGACTTTATTTTTGCTTTGAATGTAATAATCCACAATGCATGCCTTGAAAACAATAATTTCTACAATTTTAAAAATGTCAAATATTACTCGTTTGCTCACTCTGGAGTATTTTATATCAATCTTGAGAGACTGAGAGTTAGTTCGCGGTATAATACGAGGTAGGAGTCGAAGAAAGCACGTAGAGAAAATTAACACGCATTATCGAATTTAGTAGTAGGGAATTAGTCTCTGAAAGTATGGCTGTTGATGGAAGAGTCTTCGTATCGCTGTTGGTAGCCTGGTTAAGTTTTATTACTGT
This sequence comes from Acanthosepion pharaonis, assembly GCA_903632075.3. Taxonomy (NCBI): domain Eukaryota; kingdom Metazoa; phylum Mollusca; class Cephalopoda; order Sepiida; family Sepiidae; genus Acanthosepion; species Acanthosepion pharaonis. The sequence continues at coordinate 1,241,004 of CAHIKZ030002035.1, read as the reverse complement.
GTGGGCCGTCGCTACAGTCGGGGTCTGGTTGAATCTGCCTTCGTAGGTGAATTCGACGTATACATTACTGTCTGTCAGTGGCTCAAAAACGGCTGCATGTAGTGGGCGTTTTTCCGATTGGTTCTAAAAAAATAACCTAGAGTTTTTGGACAGTATATTCGGAAGTGAGTGCACAAAATACCAAAATTTTTGTCAGTGATCTGTGGGAGTCGACGTAAGCACTTCCGTTTGTTAAAGAAATGATTTTCCGACAGATTACGAGAAATTTCTGACAAAACCATGAAAACTAGCAATCCAAACTGGTTCTGAATAAAGTAAAACCTTTAAAAATAAATAAATAAATCATACACACATACGCATACGCAACCAAACAAACAACACACACACACACACACACACACACACACACATATATATATATATATATATATATATATATATATATATATATATATATATAATCGACTCTCCCACCGAGATTCGACGTATGAGGTCAAGCAGATCAGTTTCAGGAAACCGACAGCCCGAAACCGGCACATGAGATTTGATTATAGTGGTGAAGGTTTCGTGCAGGACCATCCACACTTTTGAAGAGACGAATACAGAGACCTGGTGCACCGAATACCAAGGTTCCCAAACGACCCTTCGCAGGTTTTGAATTCAGAGTTGTCCTTCTCCTAGACCAGTTGCCAACCAAGGCTATAGAACCCAGTCTGTCCTGATATATATATATATATATATATATATATATATATATATATATGGGAGAAAAGGATATATACATTTTTATATACTTGAACAACCATAAGATAACTTATCTTACAAGATGAATTTTGTCATGTATGGGACTTTATCGAACTAAATATTTACCATGATAAGTCACTCGGAGGACGAAACGTGTCAGCTAAGGTATATTTTATTTGCGTTTATTCATATATATATATATATATATATATATATATATATATATATATATATATATATATATATACTATTTACATTATTCGGATAAAGGCGTTGGTTAGATCTAGTGACAAGACCAAAGAGTGTGAGTTCAATATCCGGTTAACGCTGTGGAAAACTTTCAGGTGGGAATTAACAGGAGATAACTGATAACTCACATCCATCAAAACATGGCACGTCGAACTAGAACAGTCTACCCCAGTGAGCGAAATAAAGGGTTCAGTTCGACATTCCAACCACCTGAAGAAGGCCGGAACACGCAACGGCCGAAACGTTGTAATAAATATGCCGACAAAGATGAGGACAATAGTCCGAATGATGTAATTAGTGTACATAATACCTCATCTCAGAAATATATATATACATACATATATATATATATATATATATATATATATATATATATATATATATATATATATATATATATATATATATATTATATATACACAAAAAAAGAAAACATTGTTTTTAATTTTTATTGCATTTTTCCAATTTTCCGATGTGTTGAGAATGGTGTTCGAAGTTGTGGATAAACTGAACAAGGCGTCTATATTGTTACTATTGTTCAAGGAATTTCGACTTTCTCAGTCATCATGAGGACTTATCTAAAACTTCGGTGTTACTGAGTGTAAAGGGGTTAGGAAAAGAAAATTTACTAGTGAACGGGAAGAGAAAAGTGTAATCGGGATAATAGATAGCGTTTAACATGATATTTAGATTTTTTCACATTGAAGTTATATATATATATATATATATATATATATATATATATATATATATATATATATATATAGAGAGAGAGAGAGAGAGAGAGAGAACAATAAAATAACAAGAATTCAGATGAGAGAATCTAATGATTAACATGTGCATTTCAATGTTTGAAGATAATAGTTTTGTGGAAAAGAGTTCCACAAGTGAGAAACACGATAGAAGAAACTTTTAGCATAGAACTTGCTGTTACATCTAAGCATTTCAACAGTTGAATGATGGGACCTAGTTGCCAATCTAGTACTGCGCTTAAATTCATAATAGCTATTTACCAAAGAGGAAAGTTAATCAGTCCAATTTACGACTGAGTAGTGAGTTCGATCCTCACTGCGTGCCTCATGCTTTCGCTTCTGTCCTACGCTTAGTAAATCACCATATGCAACAGGTCTAATTACTTGAGATAATTTATATTTTTGCCTAAAACAGACCAAGAAAAAACTGACGGGAAATGGGAAATTGAAGATTGTGTTGCGCAAATCTTGCTTATGGTGATAGTGTGCCCAATAAATCAGCATTTAAAAACCTGGCTTTTCTTCCTGGACACGAGCAATCACTTCTTGCACTAACCAAACAAAATATAATTATTACAGATACGAGGTAGGCCACGGGTCACTCTATGAATTAAAAAAATGACAGACTTGCTGACCAAATGTTTTCATGAAAACTGCAAACTTAGTCAGCCATCATACTTAACGAAGCTGTCTGCTTACAACATTAAACAATGTTTTAAGCTTCTAATTTTGTAAACTAATCTTTCTCTACAACGATATGTCTCTCTCTTTCTCTTGTTTCTAAAAGCTCGCAGACGCGAGCAATTGTCTGAGTCTTTTGATTGGTCCAAATCTTCATCATCTGCCAAGTGGAGAGAACCAGGAACCAATTAATAGCCAGATTTCCCGCGCTGTAGATTAGAAGCTCGCAGCGCTGGCAGATGGCCAGCGCCCATCCCAAACCTATATCCATCATGTTCAACTCGTCCAACCCTACTGTATTGCTGGTGGTCGAATGCATGGATAATCGAAGGACAAACAACGGCTACGCCGACGGTCATTTTTCTAGGCTCGGAACGAGTCAGATCTGTAAGCAGACGTTGTTTCCACTTGACTGCCATTTGTTGAAGTCTATATCTGGAAATGGAAACAACAAAGAGATTCCGTTAAGAATGTCAAACGTCTGAAGAAAATGCAAGTGTTCTTACAATAGCATTTATACCTATCTAGCTATACGAGTTTATTCTTAACTATTGATCAGACCATATTGTAATCTATCTATCTATCTATCTATCTATCTATCTATCTATCTATCTATCTATCTAAGTCTGTTCAATATCTATCTATCTATCTATCTATCTAGCTAGCTAGCTAGCTATCTATCTAAGCCTAGTCAAATCTATCTATATATCTTAGTCTATTCAATATTCTTTATCTATCTATCTATCTATCTATCTATCTATCTATCTATCTATCTATCGTAGTCTGTACAAATCTATCTATATATATCTTAGTCTCTATTCAATCTTCTTTATCTATCTATCTATCTATCTATCTATCTATCTATCTATCTATCTATCTATCTCTCTATCTATCTATCTAAGCCTAGTCAAATCTATATATATCTTAGTCTATTCAATATTTTTCTATCTATCTATCTATCTATCTATCTATCTATCTATCTATCTATCTATCTATTCTATCTATCTATCTATCTATCTATCTATCTATCTATCTAGCTAGCTATATCTAAACCTTAAATCTCTATTCAATCTATTCAATATCTTATCTATCTATCTATCTATCTATCTATCTATCTATCTATCTATCTATCTATCTAAGTCTGTCAAATCTATCTATATATATCTTAGTCTATTCAATCTTCTTTATCTATCTATCTATCTATCTATCTATCTATCTATCTATCTATCTATCTAAGCCTAGTCAAATCTTATATATATATATCTTATCTATTCAATATTCTTTATCTATCTATCTATCTATCTATCTATCTATCTATCTATCTAAGTCTGTTCAAATCTATCTATCTATCTATCTATCTATCTATCTATCTATCTAAGCAATATATCTTTATCTATTCAATATTCTTTATCTATCTATCTATCTATCTATCTATCTATCTATCTATCTATCTATCGTAGTCTGTACAAATCTATCTATATATATCTTAGTCTCTATTCAATCTTCTTTATCTATCTATCTATCTATCTATCTATCTATCTATCTATCTATCTATCTATCTATCTAAGCCTAGTCAAATCTATATATATATATATCTTAGTCTATTCAATATTCTTTATCTATCTATCTATCTATCTATCTATCTATCTATCTATCTAATCCTAGCCAAATATATCTATATATCTTAGTCTTTTCAATCTATCTATCTATCTATCTATCTATCTATCTATCTATCGTGGTCTATACAAATCTATCTATATATTTTCGTCTATTCAATCTTCTTTATCTTTCTATAAGATAAAGACAAAACAGGAAAGGTTTATGAATCTAACATGTTTCACTTTTATGAAAACTTCGCCAGAGATTGAGGGAAAAACAGACAAAACGAAAGAAGATCTTATATTTTCAATTTTGTTAGATTGATAAAAATTCCTACTTTACCTTATCATCCTGTCCAATTCTCATATTTGATCTACATTTGACATCTAATCTATCTATCTATCTATCTATCTATCTATCTATCTCTCTCTCTCTCTCTCTCTCTATATATATATATATATATATATATATATATATATATATATATATATATATAGTCTATTCTTATTTAGCTATCTATCTTTCTATATTGAAATTTATTTACTCTGATTCTCTCTGTGACTCACTCATACACATACTCTCTCTCTCTCTCTATATATATATATATATATCTTAGTCTATTCAAATCTATCTATCTATCTATCTATCTATCTATCTATCTATCTATCTGTCTGTCTGTCTGTCTGACTTAGTCTATTCAAATCTATGTATGTATGTATCTATCGATGTTATTCTACTAAAATTTATCTATATATTACATGTCAATGTCAACTATCTCTCTATCTCTTTATCTAGCAAGCTAACTATCTAGCTATCTTTGTCTATTCAAATATATCTCTCGATATATTCTAGTTTATTCAATCTTTATCTATCTATCTATCTATCTATCTATCTATCTCTATCTATCTATAAGATAATCTATTTTTTTTATTTCTATTTCTGTCTGTCTGTCTGTCTGTCTGCCTCTCTCTTTCTCTCTCTCTCTCTCTATATATATATATATATATCATAGTCTATTCAAATTTCTTTCTCTCTCTCTCTCTCTCTCTCTCTCATGTATGTGTGTGTCTGTGTGTGTCTTAGTCTTTTCATATCTATCTATTATTATTATTCGTCTTTTTTCTTCCTTTTCTTCGTTTTTCTTCTTCATTTTTCTTTTGCTTCTTCATTTTCTTCTTCTTAATATTAACATTATTAATGTTTACACGGCTTTGACTAAGCAAACAGTAATTATAAATAGTGAAATTAGCATTTTTCGCCCAATATCATCGAACGTTTTATTAAAGAAAACGTAACCTTCGGCATGGATCGAATCTGGATTCCCTTTCTAAGGGAAACAGAATTTTGGCCAGGCATGCTTCGCCGTTAGATTACGGAGATCTTCAGAGCAAAGCGTGTCCATGAATGATTGGTCGAAAAATGCCCTGCGCTCATCACGAGGACAGGACTTTTGTTTTCCTTTTCAATGACTTCAAAAGTCTTCATACAGCAAGAATAATACTGAAAAAAAATGTTGAAATTCGGTTGGTCTGTACTGATGTACGTGTCATCTTTGCCTGTCCTTGAACCAAACAATTATTGCGTTCTTCGATAGTTGTAAAACGATTTGTGGGGGGGGGTTCACTCATGAAAACCAGATTAAAGAATCTCTCAAGGATATTTTCGCGTAAGTGAATATAATAAAACCGACTGGAATTGGAAATCGGTTTTCGGAATCTAATTACGAGCCGTTATCCATGCCACCTCCGTATATACAAAGAGTCACCCATATAGGTACCGAGCAGGCTCGACGTTGCTTAACTTCGTGTGACTTAGGAGAACCGATGTTTTAACGTGATATCGCCATAATCCCAGAGGTATACCTGAACAGTAAGCTAGAACTTATCACGGAGCCATCACTTCATCTAAAATCTTACCCCAAAGAACCACAGCATCTCGATCATGATGTTTTAGTCTGTGAGCCCATTTCCGTCAGTTGTCACCAATCTTTCCTACATCATCCTGCTACATAGATAGTTGCAAGGGATTCTTTAGAATTTAAATATCGATTTTTATGTGTTCTATTGTCCATCTTATTCGATTTTTTGCCTTTAAATGAGGTATATTGATTGATTTCATGTGTTTCTTGACTTGATTTCTGACCTACAACTTGTGTAAATATTCTATAACTGTCAGCCACGTAATACCCACAACTCACCCTTGTGTGATTTGTATCAGTGCTGCCTGAGATATCAAAAACTTATCAAAAAGTTCGTTAAATATCCTAGACAGAGATCTTTGGTACCCATTGGTTATTGTTAAAATGTTCAACGTTAATTTATGTTTTGAAAAATATGAAGTCTTCGCTTTGTCCGATAACTCAGCCTTACGATCAATTTTAAAAGTTCAAACTTGCAGTTGGGCTATTGAAATTTGATAATTAACGCCACTTTATGCAAATAACTCCTGTTTCTTTCCATTTGCGCAGAACGAACGATTTTTAATTAATTTCTGCGCAAGTATATGTCACCTTCATTAAAAAAAATACACATTTAAATTCTAATAAATATTTATTTTATATTTTTGGAAAAAAAAATCGAATGAGTAATAATGTAACCTGAGATATATATATATATATATATATATATATATATATATATATATATATATATATATATATATAATCCGTAAGTGCGAAGGATAATCCAAAAAATTAACAATTGCATACAATTAAATATAAATCATGAAGAGCGAAACATACGCTGCTATTTAACCCATAGTTAGGATTGGGGGAAGAAATAGTTTCATTAGCGCGAAAGTGAACGCAACAGACTATATAAGAAATAAAACGCAACTTGCCGATTCCATATTTGCAATGAAAAAATGTTGAACCTCCCACACATCCACTCACTGATTATAATCATTACTGAGGGTCTCTTCTTATCACAAGTTAAAACAGCAATGGACGTTACTCCAGGGAAGCGAATGAAATTATAACCCTGCACTAAAACACTGACAAGCCTTACCAGTGAGCAAATCAAAGTACTATAAACTGGCCCAGACACAGTTGTCTCGATTGTCGATTAGTTGTCCTACGGTCATTCTCTTCAATGGACGTTACCCAGGGAAGCGAACGAAAATTATAACCCTGCACTAACACACTGACAATCCTTACCAGTGAGCAAATCAAAGTACTATAAACTGACCCAGACACAGTTGTCTCGACTGTCGATTAGTTGTCCTACGGTCATTCTCTGCAATGGACGTTACTCCAGGGAAGCGAACGAAAATTATAACCCTGCACTAACACACTGACAAGCTTAACAGTGAGCAAATCAAAGTACTATAAACTGACCCAGACACAGTTGTCTCGACTGTCGATTAGTTGTCCCCTACGGTCATTCTCTGCAATGGACGTTACTCCAGGGAAGCGAACGAAAATTATAACCCTGCACTAACACACTGACAAGCCTTACCAGTGAGCAAATCAAAGTACTATAAACTGACCCAGACACAGTTGTCTCGACTGTCGATTAGTTGTCCTACGGTCATTCTCTGCAATGGACGTTACTCCAAGGAAGCGAACGAAAATTATAACCCTGCACTAACACACTGACAAGCCTTACCAGTGAGCAAATCAAAGTACTATAAACTGACCCAGACACAGTTGTCTCGACTGTCGATTAGTTGTCCTACGGTCATTCTCTGCAATGGACGTTACTCCAGGGAAGCGAACGAAAATTATAACCCTGCACTAACACACTGACAAGCTTTAACAGTGAGCAAATCAAACTACTATAAACTGACCCAGACACAGTTGTCTCGACTGTCGATTAGTTGTCCTACGGTCATTCTCTGCAATGGACGTTACTCCAGGGAAGCGAACGAAAATTATAACCCTGCACTAACACACTGACAAGCCTTACCTGTGAGCAAATCAAAGTACTATAAACTGACCCAGACACAGTTGTCTCGACTGTCGATTAGTTGTCCTACGGTCATTCTCTGCAATGGACGTTACTCCAGGGAAGCGAACGGAAATTATAACCCTGCACTAAAACACTGACAAGCTTTACCAGTGAGCAAATCAAAGTACTATAAACTGGCCCAGACACAGTTGTCTCGACTGTCGATTAGTTGTCCTACGGTCATTCTCTGCAATGGACGTTACTCCAGGGAAGCGAACGAAAATTATAACCCTGCACTAACACACTGACAAGCTTAACAGTGAGCAAATCAAAGTACTATAAACTGACCCAGACACAGTTGTCTCGACTGTCGATTAGTTGTCCTACGGTCATTCTCTGCAATGGACGTTACTCCAGGGAAGCGAACGAAAATTATAACCCTGCACTAATACACTGACAAGCCTTACCAGTGAGCAAATCAAAGTACTATAAACTGACCCAGACACAGTTGTCTCGACTGTCGATTAGTTGTCCTACGGTCATTCTCTGCATTGGACGTTACTCCAAGGAAGCGAACGAAAATTATAACCCTGCACTAACACACTGACAAGCCTTACCAGTGAGCAAATAAAAGTACTATAAACTGACCCAGACACAGTTGTCTCGACTGTCGATTAGTTGTCCTACGGTCATTCTCTGCAATGGACGTTACTCCAGGGAAGCGAACGAAAATTATAACCCTGCACTAACACACTGACAAGCTTTAACAGTGAGCAAATCAAACTACTATAAACTGACCCAGACACAGTTGTCTCGACTGTCGATTAGTTGTCCTACGGTCATTCTCTGCAATGGACGTTACTCCAGGGAAGCGAACGGAAATTATAACCCTGCACTAACACACTGACAAGCCTTACCAGTGAGCAAATCAAAGTACTATAAACTGGACCGGAAACTCTTCTGATTTAAATCCAGTAGAAAATATGTGATCGGGTGTATTTAAATAAGTTCTAATTGAACCATGATTGACGTGAGTCGACTAGATAGGCATGCAGTAGTATGATCAATATAATTATTTATGAGTTTGATTTGATCAGGAAGACTTATTTAAGAGGCATTTGAGCTCGTAAATAATATTGTTTCTTTGTAGTTTTGATTATGCGTTTGTGTTGTTATTTTTTATGACAAGGTTAGCTCTTTTAACTTGTGATGACACTCAGTAATGATTATAATCAGTGAGTGGATGTGTGGGATGTTCAACATTTTTTCATTGCAGATATGGAATCGGCAAGTTGCGTTTTAATTCATATATAGTCTGTTGCGTTCACTTTCGCGCTAATGAAACTATTTCTTCCCCCAATCCTAACTATGGGTTAAATAGCAGCGTATGTTTCGTTCTTTATGATTTATATTTAATTGTATGCAATTGTTAAATTTTTGTCGGGATTAGTTAGTACTTGAAAGAGAATTTGAAGCGTCATGATGTCCGCGGTAAGATAGAAATATAAATGTAAAGATTTGATGAGAGGATTTTTTTCTGATTGATTGTGTCTGTAATTGTGAGGAGATAAATTAAAGATGGGGACAATGAAGATAAGCTAACCCTATCTCTCTTTTGTGTAATATCTTGGTATTATTAAAAAAAAATATCCTTGAGTAACAGTAAAAGAGAAGCGATACTAAAGTTTTAACTGTGGAAAAAGAAAATTACTTCAGTCATGAAGAACACTTTGGAATCGTGGCAACTCAAAAATAATAGAATTGCGAAAGAAATGGTCAATAGAATTAAAGATTAGCTAAGGTAGAAAGTTAAATTTTCTCCTCGAGAGATCGGAAAAATTTGGAAACATGTTTCAAAGTCGCTAAAGCGAGAGCCATAGAGAAGAAGAAGAAGAAGAAGAAGAAGAAGAAGAAGAAGAAGACGACGACAACCAGAACAAAAACAGCAGCAACAAATTCGCTTTCAAGGATGCCCATTTAAATGGCGAAACAAGGGAGATAACCGCTAAAGGAATGTATCGCCCACTGAATGAAGGTGCAGATGTGCCCTAACGGTGAACAACACAGAATCTGATTAACGACCATCAAAGTTCCAGAGCCGTCTGAAGTAGTTTGTTTCACATTTCTCAAATGATCTTTAAAAGGCATGAAACCACATCTTGAGCAAGCTCTTTCAGGGATGATCCCAGCTCAAGTGCAAATTGTTTTATGTTATTTGGCAGGAGAACAGCGCTACCATGAAGTTGATTTATTTGTTCATGGAATAATTTGATGAAAAAGAGAAAGTGTGTCCCTGAAAAGAGAGAAGGACTGAAATTATGCCTTTAGGAAAGAAGTGAAGAGAGATGGCAGCAATTTGGAAAAGTATTTTCATATGGCATAGAAATAAAATATAGCTCGTTATATATGGAAAAAATTCTTTCCGAATTTCTCTCCATCTTTACATTGCTCATTTATACGTTCCCTTCTGTCTTTACGCTGTTTTTATTTCTGGCACTTTAGTCATTTCTTTCTTTCTTTCTTTCTTTCTTTCTTCGTAATTTAACTTCACCCTTCCATCATTCTATTGTTCTTTTTTCTTTCATTACAGTTTAACATTTTACCATTTCCGATTTCTTTCTTCGAAATTGTATCATACTCTTCATTCTTTCTTTCATTCTTTCTTTCTTTTTCCTACGCAATTTTCCCCTATTCGCATTCTTTCTTTCTTTCTTTCTTTCTTTCTTTCTTTCTTTCTTTCTTTCGTTCGTTCGTTCGTTCGTTCGTGCGTTCGTTCATCCCTTTTTTTTTCGTCAGATGTCCCTGTTCTCAACTCTTTCATTTTTCTTTCTTTACAGTTTGATCCTTTCCTTTCATCTGTTTTTTTTTCTTTTCCTAAATGTCTTCGTAATTTAACACTACCCTTCTATATTTTCTTTCTTTCTTTCTTTCTTTCTTTCTTTCTTTCTTTCTTTCTTTCTTTCTTTCTTTCGTTCGTTCTTTCTTTCTTTCTTCGTCAGATGACCCTGTTCTTGACTCTTTTTTTTCTTCAAAATTTGACCCTATCGTTCCATCTGTTCTTTTCTTTCTCTGATTCTATCTTCCTAATTTAGCTCTGTCCTTCTATATTCTTTCTTTCTTTCTTTCTTTCTTTCTTACTTTCTTTCCTTCTTTCTTTCATTCATTCATTTATTGTTTCTTTCTTTTTCTTTTTCGTAGTAGTAGTAGTATCAGTAATATTAGTATGTATCTACACTTCTTTCTTTCTTTGTAAGATATCCCTCTCCTCTCGTTCGTTTTTTTCTTTGCAATTTGACCCTATCTTTTCATCTCTCTTTTTTATTTCCTTATTTTCTTCTTCGTAATTTAAATCTAACCTTCCATATTCTTTTTTCTTTCTTTTTTTTATTTCATCCTTTCTTTCTTTTTTCCTCAATTTGCTTCTTCTCTTCCTTTCTTCATTTTATTCAGTCTTCTCTTTCACTCCAAATAACACGCCATTTTTCTCTGTTAATTTCTTCCCACTTTGCTTCTACTACTCAGTTCTTTTTCATTTCTTTCTCTGGCTTTCAACTGCTTCCCAATATCTCATCCAATGATGCAAATGTCGATAACAATATTATCATGTGTCACATTATATTCACTCTCCATTATATAACAGACGCCCGTGACGTCATCGCTGCAGGTGTTGGGCTGATGGCCACACAAACAAAATGCCGCACGCATACAAATGATTTCCTAACAGCACTTATATTAGAACGCGCTTTCGGCTTTTCGTGAAGATTTTCGCGTTGGCTTCAGACTAAATGACTGTTCCCAAAAAGAAAGCTAATACAGAAACACCATTTCCGATAACTAACATCGCAGTAGGCGACAGCTGACATAGGAAAGACTGTTAAAGAATATTGAATAAAATGCGGATATTTACAGATACCGACATACGTTTCTTTTGTATGGGAAGCAAAAAACATTAACGTTTCTTACTTCTTTATCTGAATTTCTGGGATGAGAAGTTATTATTATTTATATTCAGACTATTGTCCTCATCTTAATTGTTGTTATCACAAAGTTTCGGTCGTTATACCCTTCTTTAGGTATATACCGATTTGGGTAATCTACGGTGGAGTAATGGATAGCGTCTCGGATTGAGGAATCGGAGAGCAGAGTTCGAATTCCAGACGAATCCATTACGTTCACTTACGTGATAATACTCTCGAAAAAGGCATGAATCATCTTCTCCTCCCAGCTATATGTAAATAGCGTTTTTTCCCTTGTCTCTTTCTCCCTCTATTCGACCCGTGAGTATCAGATTCTCCCGACCCTCCTTCCTCATTATGTGTTCCAGGCACTTCAGCTGCCTCTTCCTGATGTGGTTTGACTTATGATAATTATGTGTTCCTGCAGGTTTATTTGCTAAAGACACGCTACACTTGACCACGTTTTGACATCCACTTGCTTAAGGCCGCTAGGTATGTCATACGATTTTTTTCCCTTGCTTCTCTTTCCCTCTATTCGACCCGTGAGTATCAGATTCTCCAGGCCCTCCTTCCTCATTATGTGTCCCAGAAACTTTAGCTGCCTCTTCCTGATGTTAAATATAAGCCTCCTTGCATCCTCATCGTTGCTCACACGCTCGGTCTATGATATCTCCGTCGCCTCGAGTCTCTTCTTCATCTTTAAGGAAATCGTCCAACATTTGCTGCCGTAAAGAAGGACAGATGTCACGTAACAGCTCAGTATTCTTTTCTTTGTTACCAAAGGAATCCTCCTGTCTCGCAATACAGTTTCGAATGTGTCCTTCGTCATCCGAATACGTCTACGGATCTCAGTATAGCATTTACCGTAGTCTGTCAGAACGCTTCCCAAATATTTAATCTGTGTCTGCTTGATTCTAGTGTCTCTGACCTGCAAATCGCATTTCTGGCTCATCCTTTTACTGATGACCTTGCATTCTGTCTTGTAGTTTATGCTTAGTCCCTTCTCTCTCTCCTTCGCTACTTTCTGTTGGAGATTTTGTAATTTCTTTTCCTGCAGTCAGTACTGTGTCATCTGTGTATCTTATGTTGTTAAGATTGTGTCCACCGAAGTTAAATCCTGGTAGGCATTCTAATTCTCTTAGATTTGCCTCGCTGTATAAATTGAACAAGCCAGGTGAGAAGACTCATCCTTGCCTTACGCTCCTTTCTATTTTTGTATATTCACTGAACTCTTTCCCTATACGCATGCATGCTGTTTGCTGCCAGTATAGGTTCTTGATTATTCTGCTATCTTTCTCGAATATATCAAGGTTGCTGAACAGTTCCATCAGATCCTTGGGGCATTTACACCACACACCTTAATCACAATCGCTCTACCTTGAGTGACGATTGAACCCTGTATTGCGTGAATATGAGTAAATTAATACCTCTTACTTACGAAGCAGGCGACGAGTTCAGGTCGAGTATCTTCCGATATCTGTCTATATTTCTCAGATGAGGTATTGTAACTATTTATAGTAATTACATTGTTCGGACTGTTTCCCTCATTGTCATATTCACAACGTTTCGGCTGTTCTACGCTCCAGCTATCCACGGCTAATATACATTGGAATTTCGAACCGAACCCTTAATGTAGTTCACGGGGAGTAGATTGTTCTAGTTCCACGTACCATGCCTCATCTGGATATCTCAGTTTCAGTTATCTCCCTTTAGTAACGGTATCCGCCAGTATATTACAGTCTAAATCTCGATTTTATATATTTGTCACATTGACACTTTCGATTAATTCAATGTGATTTGATGAATTTTGCATTCTCTCATTCGTCACTTCTAGGCTTTCAGATAGATTTATTATATATGCAAATAATTTCTCTTTAGACGTAAAACCGGCGTCGAAGAGGGGATTGCAAATACTGGAGAAATTTGTATTGATTTAACAGGTTTTGATGTGCTAGATCTTAGCAGGCGTCATGACTGCCTGCTGCTACCAGCCTCAGACGATTTCCCTGGGTGGAACTGGCCGAGTTAAAAAAAAAAGAAAAGAAAGGATTCCTGTATTAACATGCGCCAAACTATTTCGATGTACTTAATTTACATTTTACACCATTCTTTATTGTCAAAGTAGGAATAAAATAACTTCACATAAATACACTGTTCGTGTACGCACACACTCAGACAAACATACAACGGGTACATCCTCTATACAGGGTGTATCAAATTTACTTTTACAAACTTTGGGGGTGGGTTTCTCACATCAAAACAAGGACAACAGTCCATATATATATATATATATATATATGGTCTGGAGCACCTTCTGTTTGTCTCGGGGTTCTTGATAAGATCCAGAGACGGATATACAATGTAATTGGCCCTGATCTGGCATCTCGTCTGCAGTCGCTCTCTCAAAGACGCGCCGGCTCCCTCTGTCTTTTTTTACAAATACTTTCATGGTAATTGCTCCGATGAGCTGCTTTCGCTGGTTCGCAGACTTGATGAATTCAAGCGTCCTACGAGCCTGGCATCTCTCTCTCACCCTTTCACTGTCGAAACTGTTAAATGTAGCCGTCTCTTCTACTCCAATAGCTTCATAACTCGCACCTCTCGCCTGTGGAACTCCCTTCCCTTTTCCTGTTTCCGTGATAGCTATAATCTCCAACTATTCAAATGTAATGTCAATCGACATCTCCAGTTGCCTTGATCTATCCACTATCCTTCTCCTCAGCCTTTCCTCTATCACTCTTATCTACTCTCGCTCCAAATCCTCTGTAACCCCTTGCGTGCTAGTGGCTTCCCGCCTATACACACGAATATAATCGGAACGAAAATAATACGTGAGTTCTAACATTCACAGCATTCATCTAAAAGAGGGCTGAATACCGACTGTAGAGAATTAATTATTTATTATAATTTTTCCATATAGAGAAAAACAATTTACAAAGATGCAACTTCGTTTCGGTGCATTACGTTCCACCTCGACTCACCAAAATGGTTATGAACACTTTTGCTTGTAAGCAGGCCGCACGTGGAACATCACTTCCGTTTTTCTATTTGTCTGAGAAAAAATAGGTGCATTTTAAGGGGGGACATATAAGGATAATAAAAAAAAATAGGACAGGCAAAACGATAGCAGAATGAAACAATAGTGTTTGTTGATATCAGTTTGGTGAAGGATTGTTGAAGTATTAATGTTATGGCTTGACCTGAAAATTTTTTTAATTGACAACAAAGGTCAAGGGTAAAGGCACAACATTTGCAATCCTCCTATGAGTAAGGGTTGGGGGAGGAAAGATGAGAATAGGAGAGAGTAAGACGATGAAAGAGGAGGTAGGGATAAGTTCAAACGATGGTTATCGTAGTAATTGTCAATGTTTTTGGTAATTTTAAAACGAAGCCAGAGCTGAATTGCATATATTTAGACTGGAATTATTGCTAATACTTTTGTAATTGATTAAAGTATTTTGTAAATTAATAAATTATGAGGTGGAGACTTTTTCTTAGTACGTTGAATATATAAGTTATTTTTTTTTTAAACAATAAGTTTTAGTTTAGAATTTAAGATATAAGTAGAAAGGTATTTAAAAGTATGGGATATTAATATAACTTTTTGTTGTGGAGTTATTTCGCTGTGGAGGCGTGTATTTGTACTAAATCGGTCCTAAAATAGGTTCGACGTTCAAAACGTTAGAAACTTGATATAATAGGTATTACGCAGAGTAATCTAGTTGTGATCGCTGATACTTTCGTATTCGACTAACTGTCGTCCGACATCGACTCACTGACTGACTGACCGACCCCCGTTTCTATTAATACTCCTACTTATATTAGGTGGGAGAGTCTATTAGCTATATAATAGGTGTGTTTCACCATAACACTTTTATAAGCAAATTTGAACATATTGTCGATCTATATAACTTGTAGAATAAGTATCGATCTAAAACAATTTATTTGATACTATTAATAGTATTATATATGTGCAAAATCATGTTAAGAATCATAATCTAAGATCAATTAGTAGAAAGGTATATAAGAGCGTAGAAAGTATATCAACGGTGGTGATTTATAATTTAAACGTTTAGGGTTATGCATTTGGAAGTTTAGCAACATTGTAATGTTAGATCTTTAATATGCCTACAAAAAAAGGTGGTTTCAAATCTTTGATTTAAAAATTGGCTGTTGTTCAAAAGTTTAATAATACATATTTTTACCTGCAAACATAAAAATCAAGGTTCGCTCAAAGATTTGCAAGTTCTGGCTTGTTTTAGGATTTTTCATTTAACCTTAGCTGTTTTGTTTTCCTCCTTAAGTTTCCAAAAGTATTTAGAAAGAGACGTCATATTGCATTTGCTTGTATTATATAGTATTTTTTCCAAATATATTGTGCCTTTCTTAAAGGGACTTCAAATATGATTAATTCATATTTTATATATTTATATTTTTAATTATAAAGATCTAGGATGCTACATTTATTATATTTAATGGTACATTAGATATGGCATTGTTAAAATTAAAATTCAGGAATTACGTTCCATTAAGCATGGACAACATGCGTCTTCGTATTTGCAGGGGTACATCCTCTGGCAGGTCCCTGTAGACAGCTCCAATAAGACGTGCCGGGAGAACATATGGACCTACTAGACAGTCACCTACGATTCCAGCCAACACATTATTTGTAAACTGATGCTGGTGTCTAGCCTGTCGTGTAAAATGGGGATTCTGATCTTCCCACAAATGTCGGTTGCGTAAATTTGTTATTCCAAATCTTCCAAGTATTGCCTCATCCGTGAACAAAAGATTGAAGATTGTGCAATAAACCATCGGAAAAAGTTCTCTGGTGGTCAGTGATAAGAGGGCGAAAGATCCTGCACACGTTGCAAAGGATACGTATACAAGAGCTGCTCTTGAGGTACTATGAAATATACCACATGCTAGAGTAACTTAAAGTGTGCTGGATAACTCAGCTGCCTTCGGCCTGGAAACGAAATCTGATACAGCCGTATAGCCTCACGTCCATTACCATTCGTTCAAGTTACTCTAGCATGTGGTATATTTCATAGTACGTCGTTTGCTATGACTGAAATGGGTTAAAGTGCTTGATTTCGTCCGGTCTTCCTGGCCACCAAGTGAGCTGTTGCGAGTGTCTTCTTATTCTCTCGGTCTCGTTAGTACGCACGTACACCACCACGCCAACAACACCATGTCCGTCTTCCTCGGAGACTCGCTATTTATGCCTGCGTGGCGGGGAACTAAAATTTGCATACGAGTCTTACATCTCGTTCGGCCTAGACTTCCGATTTTTCCTTTGTACGTCTTCCCGCGATCTAGGAATTTCGGAATAATCCGTTTCTCTTTTAATGTCAGTCGCGATTTTTCAACAGGACCCGACACGCCAAACGAATTCGCTTTGTGGGGGGTAAGGTTTCTCGTTCCACACACTTTCCTTAAAACTTCCTCATTACTCACATGATCAATTCATGATATTTTCATCACTCTTGTATGTACCATTTTTTTTTGTTGTCTAAAATCACTTCATCCGTTCAGTTAATAGTATTCTCAATATCCTTCAGCAGATCCACATTTCTGTTGCATCGTCTTATGCATTCCTGAGGAGATTATTCTGCATTCACTGTAGATAAGTGGACTGGCACCACGTAAATGTTCAGTACTGATTTTTTTTTTGTTTCTTAACACTTAGCCTTCTGTCGCAGAGTCAGGTCACTACTTAGATGGGGGAGCGCTTGGGAAGACCTGGTATTGTAAGCAGACCCCTACTACCGAGGTAAACTTAATGGGCACCTCGGCGTGGTGTAATGGTTAGCTAGCTTGTCTCGTTAGATCAGTTAGACTGAAAAGTGAGTTCGATCCTCACTAGGTGCTCCATACTTTCGGCCTTGTGCCACATCTAAGCTACGCTTAGAAAATGACATTATTAAGGGCACCTCGGCGTGGTGTAATGGTTATCAAGCTTGTCTCGCTAGATTAGTTATGACTTTAAAGTGACTTCAATCCACACTTGGTGCCCTATACTTTCGGCCTTGTGCCACATCTAAGCTGTGCTTTACTTAGTCTTCAGAAGACATCTTTTAATATTCCAATCAGCTTTCGGATTACGGTATCAAAATTCTTTGTCATATAAAATCCATACTTCCTTTATTTAGCATCCCCAATTCATTGTTTGCATTTTAAGTTTTCTCTCTTGTTGACAACCATATATTCTGTCTTCTAACACTTGAGAGTTAGTCCTTTCTTCTCGCTTTAGTTTGCTACATTCATAGGAATTCTTGCAGTTTCCTTTTTATGTCTGCTATCAACACTGTGTCATCTGTATATTTTATGCTGTTAATATTGTGAACATAAATAATAGACACTTTTTATATTGTTCGGATTATTATTTTCATCTTTACCGTCATATTCACGACATTTTGGCTGTTGTATATTTTTATCTTCTTCAGTTGATATACGTTGGAATTTCGAACCGAAACCTTTATTTCTTCCACTGGGGTACATTATTCTAGTTCCACGTGTCATGGCTTTTCTGGATATCTCAGTTTCAGTTATTTCCCTTTAGTAACTAAATTCTCCATGTTTTGCATCATCTTTGCTGTGGCCAGATATTGAACTCACAACTCTTTGTGTCAAGTCACTGGATTACTTCAACTAACACTTTTATCTATCGGGCCATATGTCCTTGGGGACTAAATAAATTTAAATAAATAATTCCAACGCATATTACCTGAAGAAAGCCGGAGCGTACAACGGCTGAAACGTTGTGAATATGACAATAAAGATGAGAATACTAGTCCGTATAATGTAAATAGTGTAAATAATTATAATACCTCATCTCAGAATAAACAGATAAATAATGAATCCTGGTAGAACTTCTGATTGTGCAAAGAGGCATATATTCAGTTTTTCTCTGAAATTAATTTCATTAGTTACATTAAATCAGACATGTATAGATTAATAATCTTCCTAAGGGACACTTCTGTGCATAGGAAAAATGTTAACAGTCTTGATGCTTACGTGTAACAATTTGATTGGATGAAAATGTATACAGTGTTTTTTTTTTTAATTTCTAAAGCAACTTTGTTTTACGTGCTATAAAGAAATTCTTTTGAAGCATTAACAGGAATTTAATTACAGCTCAAGCACGAAATGCCTGCTATGAATACGCATGCTCCGATCATAAATGTCTTCTTCAAATCGATTGAGATTACTGATTGTTTAACAAAGAATGAAATACCAAAACATGTAATAACCATAAACATTATCATTAGAAAACGCCATTCTTTCGATATATTCACCAAGTTTTAAGCTCGTTTAGTTGTTTTTTTTTACTAATGCTCACCCAATACAAAGCCAAAGAGCCACTCAAAGTAGAGTGTTACTGTTTGGAATTGGGTATGATTAGCGTAAGAAAGAACGGGCGTTAGGAGTACAGGGGTGAAGCAGAAGCAGACTTTAGACGGAATCGGAAACTCAATCCTAAACAGGAAACAAAGGATAAACATCTACTCCTGTTCAAAAACCAGGGAGGAATGTGAAACGGACGACAGGTGATCCTGTTTATTCCTATTGGCGGAGGAGACAAAAACAAATGAAGGTAAAGTAAATTGAAATAAATAAGTAGTGAATAAAATTTTAGTGATCAGAGGCAGATGGTAAGAGTTCGGAGCTGAAGCAGATTTTAGAAGGAACCGGACACCGAGGCTTAAACCGGAAACAAGTGATAAACCTCTACTCTTGTTGAAAACATCGGGGAGGAGTGTGAACCGGATGATGGATGGTTGTTAGCAACAATGAGAGGAAAGATGCAAATTGAAAAGCGGGTAAATAAACAGTTGGCAAATCGAGAATGCTTTCAAAAAACAGCAAACAAATATTTTTACGAAATTCCCAGAACATATCTTTAAATTTTGTAAAAATGAATTCAGTAAATAGACATGAGGTTTTGTAAATATTATATTAGCAGAGAAAACTAAAGACAATATATATATATATATATATATATATGATAGAAATTATTAGAAGGGATTTGATAAAGGATATATTTACGTTGACATTCAGCGAATAGTCTGAAAGAAACCTCAACAGAACGCACTGGACGGCCGTTTCCAGTCATATATTTGGGACTCAAAGCAGTTCGCATCGGACCTCTCCAGTGCTTTCTGCATTCTGTTGAGGTTTCTTTTCTGACGATGAATTACTTAAATAGAATATAATAATTTCTATCTGTGTATATCATTTTCATTCATACTTTCTGTTTATCCTTCCTAATGCTCTAGAGTTAAATGAGCGGCATTTTATGAGAGTAATGTCGTGGCTCCAGGGTTCTATCCTGCTCTACCACGGCGGGGCACAATTCTATGGCGCCAGCTTTTCGCTCCTCGCTGCTCCGTCCGGGTGTCGCAGAGAGCCTCGCGTAGAGTTCCACCACGGAATATGTGAGCGAGCGGCGCGTTTCCCAACTCGCTTGAGTCTGATTTGATCAATCTGCCTACCCACGTTGTGAATTGATCTTAGACAGACGAGATCGTCACCGAGGCCCAGTGGATATGATCAAAGTTTCAAAAAAAGGTAACAAACTTTATGTCAACCTAACTGTCATTTTCTCCCGATAGTGGATGCGCACTGCTGATGAGTCCCAAATTTAGGACGATATGGCCGTGCAGTCGCTTTTTTGTTAAGAGGAATCCGGAATTTTGGTTTTGGTCTTTCAGACTCGATGACATTCTCTTTTCTATATATATATATATATATATATAAATATATATATATATATATATATATATATATATATATATATATATATATAGTCATCCACAGACAGACTTGGTCAATGTTTTTGATCTGTAACAATCCGCGGCTTTGTTTCGGATCAGTATCATTTCTCTGAACGTCCGGTTGAGCTACGAGGCTTAGGATCGCTAATTTATCAAGAAACCCGACTGAATTTTCATCAGTCTGACGTTCTAAACAAAAACACCCTGGGTCCCCCATTTTCCTTCGGCACATATAATGGCAAAATTTATTATCGCAGGCAAAAAGGTTTTGTCGAAAAGAATTTAAGCGTGACTGTTGTGTGATTTATTTTTAGATAAAAAGGCACAGTGACTGAGATAACTCAATTCTACGATTACTCGTAGGTGGCCTTTAATTTTCATATTTACCGAAGAGTCTTGCACTGGTCTGTGTTGATTAGCCGTAATTTGCCACTGTTTGATAAACCCACACTTCCTCCCACCTAGAGAGCTATCTTTCCCTTCCTTTCTTCTTTTCTTTCTTTTCCCTTTCTGATTTTAATCTATGAGATTATAATAAAAATATGTTTGAAAATTGATACAGAAAAAACGTTTCATTAGTTTCAATTTTATATACAACGAAATGATTGTACTTCTTCAGGCGATGGTAAGCACCTAGTGATTAAATTAGATTTTTAAAGAAAATTTAAAATCAAAGTGTTACCTCTTTTCCGAAAGTTAAAGCTAGAGAGGACATATGATTAAAATTAATAATTGATTTGAGGATATGTCTTGATTAATCAATTAGATGTCAAATATACGCGAAATAGAAAAGTAAGCTCACAGGGTGGAGCTGAGTGAGTTATTTTTTCATGTTACGATGAACCGGGATATAGGCCACCATTGGCGATTGGGAAAATATGTCAGCGACAAATGTTTCTTGATTGTAGACAAACATAATATGTTCAGTTTTTGAAAGGGCGTTGAAGTGAGGGGTAGATTAATCAGACATTCAGTTAACAGAAGAATACATTCTTTTTATATATACAGGAGCAATCATAAAAAATAATAAATATATATTGCTCTACTTTGTATTGAGCCGTTTTTTATAAGCAAATGCTACGAACAGTGGATTTTTACTCCATCTGTTCTTTTTTTTCCGAAAGTCTATATATATATATATATATATATATATATATATTAAATGTCAAATGTGTGTGTGTGTGGGTGAGCAAAAAAATAGAAAAACGGAAAGAACACGTTAGGTAAATAATCCGAAGTTCTTTATTGTACTTTTGGTTTTTTTTAAAAAACAGTGCTCGATACAAAAATGATGTATATATATTGCTCTACTTTGTATTGAGCCCTTTTTATAAGCAAATGCTACGAACAGTGGATTTTACTCCATCTGTTCTTTTTCATATATATATATATATATATATATATATATATATATATATATGTGTGTGTGTGTGTGTGTGTGTGCAAAAATATAGAAAAATAGGAAAGAACACGTTAGGTAAATAATATATATTGCGAAGTTCTAAATTATAATTATTTTTAAAAAAATAGGAAAGAATATTATTCCTTCCTTCGCTACATAAGAGTTCTCATGTTTCAAAAGCAAGAGCTGAAAACTTCAATTTAATTATTAAAATTAAATTGAATTAAAGTATCAAGCTCTGTTTCATGTTGAAGCGAAATATTTGGAATAACTAATCTTGAAATTTACATATTCATTCGTAAAATTAATTACTATGGAAACGGCTAAAGCAATAATTTAAATCAGGGGAGTAAGGGTTAACAATTTGTATCAATATATCAGTTACTTTCGGAAAGAAGTCAAGTCAAGGTAGGGTTGGGGTGTCTAATTTAAAGCGAATGATGGCATTCATTATACACATATCGTCTAGTCTGTTTCAGCGACAGAGAGTTTATTTGTATTTTGAGTTATTACTACATTGTTAAGTGTCTAAAGATTTTTTTTCTAAAAGGGTTGTTGATGTCGTCGTAAAAAATTTGTTTTTTGTTTTTTGAACTTCATGTCTATGATTTAATTTTAAACCTTTTCATTATTTTTTATGAAATTTAATAATTTGTTGATGTCGGCAAAAACCATTTTTTGTCATGTTAATAATGTATAAAGGGCATGGGTCATCCCAGGTTTTACAAGTTCTTGTTCTATTTATTATTTTCCATTTTACTTTTGGTGTTTTATTCATTTTTTTTAAATGCAAAATATATATATATATATATATATATATATATATATATAAAAAAGCTGATTGTGACTGTTATGGAATCCTATTTTATTTTCACTTCCTAAGACACGTCTTAAAGAATACTCACTTTCTAAATACGGTATAATTTCGTTGTCTCCTCGTCTGTTTGTCAATATGCATTCATTAATGACAAACCTATCCCAGAATTCTTCTTCCGATAGAATCTACCCCTTCGCCGATCTTTTCATAATGCATCGCTCTCGCTTTCATTCCTTTCCCCTCCCCCGCCAACTCCATACGCTAAGTGCATGCGCATATTCTTACGTCTTCTCATTGGCTGTCAAAAGGAATTAATATTTTACTTAAGGTATCAGACTTCCATTTATCAATTTCGGAATAGGAATAATTTCCCACGTTTTCTTTTCAATTCTCAAAACTCTCATCCTTGATGATGTCATTTTTATGGAGGAGGGAGGGTGGCAGTTAGATTTTGATCACGAGCTCTTTGACAGAATCAATCAGAAATGCGACATTTCAATTCGCAGGTTGATTTTCTTTTAATTCTGCTTTCACAGCGTTCCTTTCTATTTACAGTATTTTTTTTCCTTTGCTTTAAAGCTGAGTTTATTTATTTCGTTCTTTGATTTCCATATTTTTTTATATAACCCAATAGTTATTTTTATGTATTTATGTTATATTGCCGTAATTCCTCATGTATAATGCGCCTTCATCCATAATACGCGCACCTAAAATGTTAGTTCCAAAATTGGCCGCTATTTTTTATTGTCGTCATCAGGAGACAGAAATTGGAAGTCCGGTATTAGCCGGTGTACACACATGCATCATCTCTCAAACATTTTATACTGATTTTGGTACAGTATACGGTATTGTTCTTTGTCAAGCCCTTCCCTAGCAGCATTGATATGGAGGAAGAAATGGCGGAACGACCGAGAACGTCTAACATGCATGATTCTGTTGACACTCTCCGAAAATTTGTTGTTGTGACCAAGAATCGAGTAATTAAGGCATATTATCAACACCTTCGAACCTTAAGGGAATTGATAATTTGCGAACAGTATCAAAGTGGGAAACAATTACCGTATTTCCCCATGTATAATACGCTTTCATCCTTAATACGCACAACTAAAATTGTGCTGAAAGTGTAGGAAAATGCTTCTACTCATACATAATACGCACACCCTATAACTTCTACCTCTCCAATTTCATTACAGACAGAGGCCAACACTCAATTTTAAAAAATGCTTTAAAATAGAATAATAGTATTCTAATTTAGTTTTATAATAATTCTTATTTTATTTTAGGGTAATTTTTAAAAAGATTTTTGTAGCTGTGCATAATACGCACCCCTGATTTTGCGTATTTTTTTTTTTTAGAAAAATGTGTATTATACATGGGGAATTACGGTAGTTTTTTTTTATTTGCTTTGGTT
This sequence comes from Acanthosepion pharaonis, assembly GCA_903632075.3. Classification (NCBI taxonomy): domain Eukaryota; kingdom Metazoa; phylum Mollusca; class Cephalopoda; order Sepiida; family Sepiidae; genus Acanthosepion; species Acanthosepion pharaonis. The sequence continues at coordinate 1,216,726 of CAHIKZ030002035.1, read as the reverse complement.
TTATTCAGGATCTTCTTGCCTAAGTGTTTTCTTTCCATTTTGTCTTTCATCATCATTTCTTTCTTTCTTTCCTTTTTTTCTACCATTCTCAATTTAGCATCTTTTTTTTTCTTCCTCTTTCTTTCTTTCTTTTCAGTTTTTCTTTTTTCTTTCATTCTTTCCTTTTCTTTCATTCTTCCTTCTTTTTTCTTTCTTTCTTTTCTGTTTTTCCTTTTTTTTCATTCCTTTCCTTTTCGATCAACTACATCCGGCTTCAAGGCTTTTCCGGTTTTTCCTGATTTTTTTTCCTTTCCGGCATTTCTGGTGTCCTGGGTATGACGATAAACTACATCCGGCAGCCAGGCTCTTGATCAAGTGTGATCCTGGGTACGACGCTAAACTATGTCCTGGCATTCAGGCCTTTGATCTGGTGAGGTTCTGGGTATAATGGTAAACTACGTCCGACGGCCAGAGGTCTAATCTGGTGGAGTCGTGGATGCAGCCAGCCCTCGGATCGGGAGATTGGAGATTTTGAAGAGCGTGGAACCACCTTTTAATTGCTGCTGTTTCCCAAACCCTACCAATAAATGAAAGTATAAAATATATTTAAATAGTAACATATAACACCAATATATTTTTATATAAAAAATATCAACAATACCTAGTTATAGTAAAATTACAAACGATACATTTTATCTGTAGTTAAAGGCATAGAGTTCAGAATATTTAAATTACCCATATGATGTTGATATACCACTAAACAAAAAAAGAAAAATAAAACAAAACAAAAAAAAAACAGTCTTTCCTTTTTTTTGTTCGTTTGCTCCTTTCTTTTTTATTTGTTTGTTTCTTTTTTGGGGTGTTTGTATTTTGGTTTCTTTCTTTCTTTTTTGTTTGTTTGTTTCTTTCTTTTGGGTTGTTTGTTTTTTTGTTTGTTTGTTTCTTTTTTGTTTGTTAGTTTATTTCGTTTTTTTTTTTTTTGGTTGTTTTTTGGTTGTTTCTTACATTTTTGATTATTTGTTTCTTTCTTTCTCTTTTTACTTTTGATTTCGTTTTTGGTTGTTTGTTTGTTTTTAGTTTCTTTCAAGCTTTTGCAGTTGTTTGTTTGCGGAATCACCTTTTCACCTGCCATTGTTACCATGTCCATCCTGACACGGTTTTTTAGCACCTGTTACTTTCCAATCTAATGACAAAAAGTGAACTGACAAAAAACAAAAACAAAATGAAAGTATAAAAATATATTTTAATAGTAAAAATACAAGCCATATATTTTTGTATAAAAAATAACCAACAGTACCTACATATAACAAAATTACTAACAATACATTATATCTTTAGTTGAAGACATTCAGTTGTGTTCAAAATATTTACATTTAAATAGCCAATAGGGGTTGATATGCCGCTAAACAAAAAACGAACAACCAATCATTGTTTTTTTGTTTGTTTGTTTGTCTCTTTCTTGGTTGTTTGTCTGTTTTTTGTGGGGGGGGGTTCTTTTTTGTTTTTGTTTGCTTGTTTCTTTCTTTTTTTGGTTGATTGTGTCTTTTTGTTTTTTGTTTCTGTTGTGTTTGTTTAATTTGTTTGCCCCTTTCTTTTTTGTTTGTTGGTTTGTTTTTTGGTTGTTTCTTTCTTTTCGTTTCTTTCTTTCTTTCTTTCTTTCTTTCGTTTTTGGTTCTTTCTTTCTTTCTTTTTTCTCACAATTGAATATCGTTCTTCCTTTCTTTCTCACGAATGAACGTTATTTTTTTTCTAGTTCTCCTTCACGATTGAATACCATTTTTTCTTCTTCTAGACTGTACAACCATATTTATTTTTTTCCTAACGACTTTATTTCTTCCAGATTATCATTCTTTTCTTCCTCACAGCACAATTTCATTCCTTCTCTCTTCCCCATGACTATATTTCATTCTTTCTTCCGTCATTTCTTTTTCTCTATTCCTATGTCTGTTTTCTTTCTCGTCCCATTTGTCCGTTTCCTTCATTTCACTTTCAATTTAGTTTTTCTTTCCATGTTTTTTTTTTTTTTTTAAATCCTGCTTTCCTTTTCGTCTTCGATTTGCTTTTATATAAAATTCACTATTTACTTAAAAATCCTTTTTAACATTTTTATTCTTACATTCTAAAGAAAGCAATTCGTTCTTTTGAAATGCATTCATTCATTCATTCGTTCGTTCGTTCATTCATTTCTTCTTTTATTCATTCATTCATTTGTTCATTCATTTGTTCATTCATTCATTCGTTCATTCATTTATTTGTTCTTTCAATCATTTTTTCATTCTTTCATTCATTTGTTTATTCATTCATTCTCTCATTCATTCATCTATTTTTTCATTCATTCATTTATTCGTTCATTCATTCGTTCATTCTTTCGTTCGGCCATTCCCTCGTTTGTTCCTTCATTCATTCATTTGTTCATTCATTTTTTTTATTCTTTCATTTATTTGTTCATTCGTTCAATTATTCAGTTGTTCATTCATTCATTCGTTCATTCGTTCATTCATATATTTGTTAATTCATTCATTCATTCATTTGTTCATTCATTCATTTATTCGTTCATTCATTCGTTCATTCTTTCGTTCGGTCATTCCTTCATTTGTTCCTTCATTCATTCACTTGTTCATTCATTCATTCGTTCATTCATTTTTTTCTTTCTTTCATTTATTTGTTGATTCGTTCAATTATTCAGTTGTTCATCCATCCATTCATTCATTCATTCATTCGTTCATTCATATATTTTTTAATTCATTCATTCATTCATTTGTTCATTCATTCTTTCCGTCGTTCATTCATTCATTCATTCATTCATTCATTCTTTCGTTCATTCATTCATTTATTCTTTCGTTCATTTTTTTCATTATTTCGTTTATATTATGCACTTCTATTTCTTTTTTACATAAGAATCTCATTCAGTTTTTTTTTTATTTTCACAAAAACATTAATTCCTTACTTTTTAACGTAATTAATATTTATATCTTTGTAATTTTCTTACAAGGTAAAGACTATTGAACTGTTCATTAATATCAGTCCTCCTATACGGCAGTGGATTCTGGATACTCACCATCCAGGTGAAGAATATACTTGAATCAACAGAAATGCATTTCTACAGAAAGATTCTGAGGACTGAACTTGTGAGTAACAACGAAGTTTTAGAGAAATGGAAACAAAATGTTCCTTATGCATAAAATCGGAAAGAGACAGTTGAAATTTCTCTGGTATATAATGAGGAAAAAAAGCTTAGAAAATCTGATACTCACAAGATAGATTGACGCCTAGAGGTACAAAGGAAAATAACAAATACTTTATCTAACGAGCTTCAGTAAATGGATGCCAGATCAGGCTTTAGGAGAGATAACAAAAGGACAAAATTTATTAAGAGCTAAAAAGTACAGGAAATTGTGGAGAGCCATGATTGCCAACGTCCTTAAAGAACACGGCACACAGAAAACGAACAAGAAGAGCAAAAACAAAAGTCACACATTTTGTTCATGAATTCTTTCTTTCTTTCTTTCTTTCATTTTTTTTTCTTTCTTTCTTTCTATTCTTTCTTTCTTTCTTTCTTTCTTTCTTTCTTTCTTTCTTTCTTTCTTTCATTCTTTCTTTCTTTCTTTCTATTCTTTCTTTCTTTCTTTCTTTCTTTTCTTTTTCTTTCTTTCTTTCTTTTCTTTCTTTCTTTCTTTTTCTTTTTCTTTCTTTTGTCAACGTTTCTGGATTTCTCACAAACCCATTTTACTTTCTTTCAATGCTTCTAAAATCTCATATACATTTATTTTTTTAAAATTATTTTTAACTCTTTCCTAATTTATTCCTTATTTGCGGTGAATGACAGCAAAATTTCATGCAGGAATCACATTTTTAATTTTTCTCCAGATTAAAAATAAACTTTAAGAGACAGTAATCGCGTGTTTTATTTTTTCTTATTTTCTTTATCAACGTTTTTCAAGTTTGTTTTAGTCGAAAGTGATTTGCGTCTTATTCAGATAAATGGTTGCTTTTCTTAATAGTTTTCATTTTATTTTAAGTTAATTCAATGTTTCATGACATCCTTGTCGAGAAAATAATGTTAAGATTACTGTTGTTTTTTTTTTTTTTTTTGTTAATAATGCTTGTAATTTGCAAATGACGAATTAGTGATATGATGAACAGCAGCTTTTTACAAGATTCTGTGAGTGTTGTACAACAATATTGCTTTTAAAAATAAAACGTAAAAGTTAAAGAAACAAGCTAATCTTACAAGCATTAATCGCAATTGTTGATGTGGGAAAGGAACAGAGTGAGTACACTGCAAATGGCTTTTGTGAATTAAGTTGTATACTGGTTGGGTAAACTGGTGGGGAGAAAAGAAAATGTGGGGGATACGAATACGGAAAAGGGGGGAGCTGGAAACAAGAAGTGCGAAGAGAAGAGGGGATTGAGGAAAATAGAAAAAAAAGAAGGAGAAAGAAAGAAAAAATGGAAAAAAGCGAGTAAGTAGGAGAAGTGAAAAGAAAAAAGTAAAGACGAAGAAGCCAAGAAAATAATGTATTGATAAAAGAATGTCGATACAACGGGAAAGAAGAAAAAGAAGATGAAGACGAAGAAGAAGAAATAATGAAAGAAATGAGATGAAGGTAACGGAAAGGCGGGAAAATGATGGAATAGTTAAAGAAGAGACGTGTGATAAAAAAATAGAATTTGGCAGAGAGGAAAAGAAGAGGAGAAACGCGAGCAAAATTATGCTATCACAAGCGAAGAAGAGATATGCTATGAGGAGGAGGAAGAGGAGAAGAAGAAGAAGAACTAGACGGGGAAAAGAGAGAAAATAATGGACTAACAAGAGAAGGAAGAGGTAAGCAATGAGAAGAAGAAAAATAGAATGAAATATAGAATCAGAGAAGAAAAAACAGAAACGTGTAATAATAAAAATAATAATAATAATCAGAAGAAGAAGAAGAAGAAGAAGAAGAAATAGAAAAAGCGAGAAATTGATAGAATGGGAAGGAAGAGGTAAGTAAAGAGAGGAAGAAAAAAGAATGAAATGTCGAATGAGAGAAAATTAATAAGTAAAGAAGAAGAGACGTGTAATATGGAGGACAAGAAGAAGAAGAAGAAGAAGAAGAAGAAGAAGAAGAAGAAAAGAATAATAATAATAATAATAATAATAAGAAGAAGAAGAAGAAGAAGAAGAAGAAGAAGAAGAAGAAGAAGAAGAAGAAGAAGAAGAAGAAGAAGAAGTTTATCGAGAAAGACGTGAGAGAAACATGTGAGGGGTGTTCAAGTTTCGACTAAGTCTGTGTTTGCGTATCATGAAAGGGGATCCTATCTTATGAAATCCATATCACTACAATCAGTTTCATTACAGGATCTTTTGATAACATGACTCATTATAGGAAGGCCACGGTGTTTAATACACGAAGGAAGACGTAGGTGGAAGTAAATACTCTCTCATAACTATCAGCCCCAAAATCTTTGTTAATATCGAGAAAAACGATATATATATATATATATATATATAGTTGGATTGATGTGAGTTTGTGACCCTGGGTTTCACGCTATTTGCGATCGTCAGACAAAATGATTAATTTTTAAATTTTGGAATTATATATGGTTGCGTATACCGTTTTTTTATGGAAGTGGGAGGAATATATATATATATATATATATATATATATATATATATATATATATATATATATATATATATATATATATATATATATATATATATATAGAGAGAGAGAGAGAGAGAGAGAGAGAGGGGGAGGCACGGTGGAGTAATGGATAGCGGCTTGATTGAGGAATCGCAGAGCCGAGTTCGAATTCCAGTCGAAACCATTACATTCACTTACGTGCTAATACCCTTGGAAAAGGTAGGAATCCTCTTACTCTCCCTCCAGCTATGGGTAAAATAGCAGGACAGACTGGGTTCTATAGCCTTGGATGGCAACTGGTCTAGGAGAAGGACAACTCTGAATTCAAAACCTGCGGAGGGTCGTTTGGGAACCTTGTGGCATTCGGTGCACCAGATCTCTGTATTCGTCTCTTCAAAAAGTGTGGATGGTCCTGCACGAGGCCTTCGCCACTATAATCAAATCTCTTGTGCCGGTGTAGGCTGTCGGTTTCTTGGAAACTTATCTGCTTGGCCCTCATACGTCGAATCTCGACGGGAAAGTCGATTATATATATATATATATATATATATATATATATATATATATACGTATGCACATAAATCTTTCACACACACACACACACACACACATATATATATATATATATATATTGGGTGTATTTGGGTAGCAGTTAGGAGAAATAACAAAAAGACAACATCTTTAAGAGCTACGAAGAAGAACAGGAAATGCTGGCTAGTCTACGTCCCGAAGGGGCACGTTACATAGAAAAGAATACTTTCGTTGATCTTATTATTTTTACTTATGTTAACCGTATATAAGACCCAAGAATTCCACGAGGTAAATGGTTACTGAAAGAGTTGTGTGTGCAGTAAGATTAACAGGCAAGAGGCGGAATTGATAAGGATATTTGGGAAAGATAACGGTTTACCTTAGATTTGAACAAATTAAGAATGTAGGAGTCAGAAAATTGTACTCTTGGAAGTCGGTTCCAGAAAGTAGTGGTTCCTGATAAGAAACTGTTCGATTGTAACCTCTTCTTTACTACTGGAATATGAAGGGAATGAGGATGGTACGATGTGTACAGGGAAATGCGGGTCTTAGCTGTGAAGGTTAGAACTGATGGAAATAATGAATGTAGCACATCTGAACATTTTCCCTTGAAATAGAAATAGAATAGTGAACGTATCACTTTGTGGGAAAGAGGATTTTCAAGGCTGCATCGACGTTGACGGTTTTGGACTCTATCAAGATTAAAAATTGACAATTGGATACCTCGAGTCCATAATATACGATAAAAAACAAATGCGCGAATAGCAAAACACTTTTGACACATATATTGGGAATTAAGAAGAAAACAAAAATACATACAAAATAGCATGGAAATAAGGAAAAACAGCACCAGCCTACAACAATAAATCCACAAACTGTAATATCTGTCTCTAGGATAAAATAGCTATACCCACCTTCCTAGACTAACACAAATTGCACAAAAATCAGAAATTATCTCAAAATTCAGATACGCAAACCAATATTTTCAACGTTATTTAACAACTGAAAGCTGAATACCTTGTAAAATATCACAACGAAAAATGGAAATATATGCCCTATATCAGTGGCAATTTTACGTCATCAATGTTTGTTAGTCTCATTACAATCTTTGACAAAATATACTATTAGTATAACTTAGATGCTAAAATTATTTCTTTTAAATCTAACTAAAATATATAATTTAAAAGAAATTAAAAAAAGAAACATTTTGAATTAATTGAAAATTAAAAAAAATTAGAAAACTTGTTTAACACACACATATTTTATATATATTTTGATATTAATTTTCATAGTAATTAATTCTATTTATTAAATAACAACGTTACCGGCCTGAATGTCCGAGAAATTTTCATAGAATTTAATACTGTTTATCATAAACAGAGCATTTGGACTTACATGAAGATACTTGTATCCATATAAAATAAAATGGCAACGTTAAATGATAAATAAAATGTCTTTAACGAAATTTTCTAAAAATTGTCGGACCTCGTCCGGTAAATTTATTTAATACTGTTTATCTTTTGCTTAAATAACATATTTACGTCAATTTGTCTTTTAATAAATAAATTGTCGATACGTCCATTTCTTAACATATGACGTCATTTGTTTACATTCGATACGCCAGAGAGAATGTCGAGATTCATGGAAGATTGTAGTTTATAACAGTAAATTCGACGTTGTCTACCATAAGGTTCATGGTGGCCGAGTGGTCAAGGCACGTCAGCGTATATGACGGTTCCGTATAGGATGCAGGTTCGAATCCTGTCTATGAACGAATATTTTCTATGAAAATTTCTCGGACATTCAGGCCGGTAAATGTTATTTAATACTGTTTATCATAAACAGAGCATTTGCTTAAATACTTGTATCTATAAAATAACAACGTTAAACATAAATAAAAATGTCTTTAATAAATTGTCGGACCTCGTCCATTTCTTAACATATGACGTCATTTGTTTACATTCGATACGCCAGAGCAGTTATGAATGTACGAGATTCATGGAAGATTGTAGTTTATAACAGTAAATTCGACCTTGTCTACCATAAGGTTCATGGTGGCCGAGTGGTCAAGGCACGTCAGCGTATATGACGGTTCCGTATAGGATGCAGGTTCGAATCCTGTCTATGAACGAATATTTTCTATGAAAATTTCTCGGACATTCAGGCCGGTAAATGTTATTTAATACTGTTTATCATAAACAGAGCATTTGCTTAAATACTTGTATCTATAAAATAACAACGTTAAACATAAATAAAAAATGTCTTTAATAAATAAATTGTCGGACCTCGTCCATTTCTTAACATATATATATATATATATATATATATATATATATATATATTTTCCTGTTGTTATAATCATTTAATTGATACACATATTTTCGTAAACATCCCTGTGTAGATGTGTGGCCTGCGTGTTCAAGAGTCTTAAACAAATTATAGGTTTAGGCAGGGTTCAAATCTTTTTCCCCCTTATATTGGGGAACTGTCTTCAAGCCAGACTTGAATGGCATCTTAACAAAGCAAGTTTCAATTACCCTTTTTAAGAATTACACATCTCTTCTTGGAAGCTTTTAAAGCCTATATTTGGTAACTTTTATTTTTGCATTCAAAATGTAAACAAAGTTATTACTAATGAATAAATGGATTTTATTTATAAACTCAATATTTTTTTTTTATATATATTCCAGTGGCTACTCTAAGTCATCGGGCTCATTACAATCTTTAACAAAATATGATATTGGTATAACTTACATGCTAAAATGATTTCTTTTTAATCTAACTAAAATATATAATTTTGAAAAAGTCTCTCCGCATGAAATTAAAAAAGAAACATTTTGGTATTTTAATAATAAGTATAATAATTCTATATACTTAAACATTTATTTAAAAACAATTCTAGGCATGTAGGAAAAAAGTGTGAAGACAAAGTCAGATATATTTTTTTAAGTAACCTTTGTATCTATATCAAGTGTGTGTTTGTATATATATATATATATATTACTTAATTATAGCATACAATGTTGTATACGAGCATTTCTTAACCCCGGCGTCTTGTTTTTCTGACATGTTAATCGATTTATTGACAATCGATTGATGGCCGAACGCATTTTTGTGGTGGAGCAGACAATAAATTTCATATGAGGGTGTTTTTTTTTCTGTAAGTGGTGGAGGCAACCCTTAAAACATGTGACCTTTTAATGATAACATTATCGGTTTGGATATACACACTTTGAAATGTCACATATACAAGAACAAATCGAAATTCTTTTAAAAATATTAGCGGTCGTCAGATTGTAATAAGATTTACAATACACGACTAGTAAATATATTTTTACTTAATAAAATATTTTCGAATAGCTATTTCATTGGAAATAAATTTTAAAGATTCTAAAACTTATTTATAAACTATTCAGTTTAAAATTTTAAACAATGAAAAAAATCTTGAAAAAATTAATTTTTCATCAAAGTTTATTTTTTCTTCAGACAATATTGTCTTTAATATACGCTATTCATAAAAGCAATGGAACAGTTATCTAATTAAATAAGGTCTTAGTTTTAGTGTGTTTTTATATTTCGATTCAGAACTGATTTTTGCTAAGATGGGGTCCAATTTTGAAAAAAAAATGGTGATTTAAACTTTTCAAATAATTCTGCTTTTAACTAAGAAAGGTTTTAAAATATATCACGTTGAAATTTTCAAGATTTCATAAAATTAAGTAAGTGGGGGTAACATATAGAAAAAACGTATTTTTACTGAGATTTTCTAAAAAAAAAAAACATCAAAACTAATTTAATTCATTTATGAATAAGTCTTGTTATTTGATTTTTGTAAAAAATTCCAAATTAATTTGTCTGTCATCGCAAAAAAACAAAAAACAAAATAAGAAAATTTGCTGTGCTAAAAATTAGTAAAACGGCAGACGCAAGAAAAACAAGTTTTTTTTTATCGAAATTTCGAATGTTCTAAAAAAAAAGTAAAGAATTTAATTAAATATTCAAAAAAATACTTTGATACTTCACCTTAATAATAACAAATATCTTGACGATAAAACTGTTTTTATTACCTTTGGGGCAGACTTTCACCGCGGTATGCTGATATTTTAGCGGTTTTTTTTTTGGGGGGGCGACATGAAAGCGATCTGAAGCAGGTTGACATAAACCCATTACCCCCGTAGGATACCTGAGTGTGGGGTGATCAGTTGTGATTGCTCTGTCAGTGTGTATTTTAAAGTCACGTTTTTTTTTTTTGTATTTCTTTAAGGCATTGGTTACTAGGAATCCCTTAAATGTGTCTATCGGACCTTTTCCAATCAATTATTATTATTATTATTATTATTATTATTATTATTATTATTATTATTATTTCCTTTGATTTCCGGTGTATATTCATTTCTTTCCAAGTTCCAGCCAGATACCTAAGGGCAGAAATGGCATCATGACATTTTCCACTTTTGAAAAAACACAAGATCACACATGTTTTACATAGATAAGACTCTTCGTAAGGTGTGGGCTGTACTTGTGAGAGCATTTTCTTTAGATTTCTTTGAGGTATAGGCTCTAAGAATCCCTTCAATGAATCTACTGGAATGTTTTCTAATCAATCCGAGGGATCCAACAACAACTGCAGTTGTTGATGTCCTCATGTGCCACATTTCTGAAATTTCGATTTCAAGGTCCCTGTATTTTCATAGTTTTTTGAAGATCTTCAAAGATACATTACAATCTGCAGGGAATGTCATATCACTAAGAAAGCACATTCTGTTCTTCTGGTCTTTGATCTCGATATCTGAGCGAATAGTTTTGATTGTTCTGTGTGTATTGTAAAGACCCATGAAATTGTTACAGTTCCTATCTCCGTAACCGGGTCTCGGTGGTGTTCATACCAATTTCTTGCAATTTTCTTTCCGTAAAAGTTGCAGGTTTTCCAGTGCAGATATTGGGCCACACTGTCATGCCGTGTTTTATATTCACCGGGTGCCAATACAGTGCCACCTGAGACAAGATAGTCAATTGTTTCTGGATATTTATCACAAATCATGTTTCACGTTTATACGAATTGTTATAGAAACGTTAATATAATTTGTAGCGTTCCGAATTCAAAGAAAGACGTGGCGTCCATTCGAAGTTTCAAGAAATTAACGGATTGCAAGCCTAACACAAGAACCACAAATATTGCATTATGTATATACATGTATCTATTTGGTTTGATTTAGTTAGGTTTATTTTGTTTTACGGAATATCTACCTCAGTGGGTTATTTAATGCCGACAACATTTTTAGTATAGATTCGTATGAAGAGAATATGTATTCTTTGGTTTAGATTGGTTTGGTTTATTTTGTTTTACGGCATATCAACCCCAATTAGTTATTTAATGCCGACAATATTTTTAGGATAGATTCGTATGAATAGAATATGTATTCTTTGGTTTAGATTTATTTGGTTTAATTTGTTTTACGGCATATCAGCCCCAATGGGTTATTTAATGCCGACAACATTTTAGGATAGATTCGTATGAATAGAATATGTATTCTTTGGTTTAGATTTGTTTGGTTTATTTTGATTTAAGGGCATATCAACCACAATGGCTTATTTAATGACTACAACATTTTTTAGTATAGATTCGTATGAATAGAATATGTATTCTTTGGTTTAGATTGATTTGGTTTATTTTGTTTTACAGCATATCAACCTCAATGGGTTATTTAATGCTGACAACATTTTTAGGATTGATTCGTGTGAATAGAATATGTATTCTTTGGTTTAGATGTGTTTGGTTTATTGTGTTTAACGGCATACCAGCCTCAATGGGTTATTTAATGTCGATAACATTTTTTATTGCTGTTAATATACTTCTTTCAAAATTGTATTGTTGGCAATATTTTTTTTCAAAAAAGTACTGATGGTAATAGTTAACTATTTGCCCACAGCTGGGACCCTAACAAGTGCTACCACCCCGGGTCAGGGTGACCTGGGAGCACCAGTAATTAAGAGGTGGTTCCACGCTTCTCAAAGCCTCCTGATCAGAGGACTTGCTGCTGGACGTAGTTTAACGTCTTACCCAGGACGCGGATGTAGTTTACTGTCTTACAAAGGACGCTATCTATTTGGGATTCAGATGATAATGTCTATTCGTAAGTGTGTGTGTGTGTATGTTTGTGTGTTGTAGTAGTAGTATTAGTAGTAATAGACATTACGTTTGTTGGTTTTTCGTATTTTGATTTGGGAACGTTTTTACGCGCATACCGTTTATTTTAGATCAGTACACGTTAGATTCTTTAATAATGATTTCAATAAATGTTGCTTATGTTATATAATGTTTTTGACGAGTGTCCTTTTTATCATTTCATCCCAAGCAAGGCAGAAATGCCACAAGTATGCAGGGTATTACAGGAAGTGAATATGAAGGAATACTGCGAATCAGGATGATGGCAGAAAAGACAAAAAATGAAGGGAATTCAAGAAGACAGAAATAATATTGTTATTAGCAGGCACTCGAAATACTTTCGACATAAAGAATTACCTCCTATTTTAATTACGTTGGCATTTGTAAATCAAAGTTATGGTCAGTTTTCTTCCTGTGTATGATGAGAAGATCTGAATTATTTTCCCTACATCGCGGGATATTTCGTTTCACTGAGAGGAGAAGGAATGCTTTATCGATCGAGTTGAATGTTAAGTCTGAATAAGACAGCTGTTGTGAATATACCACCCTTGGAAACAGATATCAGCCTAAATCCAGTTGTCATAAAATCTGTACAACTCCTTCCCACGCCACCAAAAAAAAAAAAGGTTTTTTTTCTATTCAAATGTATGACTGAAAGATTCTCCTGAAATCTTTCTGAAAGTTTTATGCTGTATCTCTCGCACTTCTCGCGTGTGGACCTCAAGCTTTGTACTTTCCGATCAACTACAAACGTGCGGGTGGTCTAATGAATAGCGGCTATGAATGAGAACGGAGTTCAAAATTTCAGTCGAGTTCGTTACATTTTGTACGCGAAAATGCCCATGAGAACGGTATAAAGCAATATCTTCTCCCCCAGCCATGGGTTAAATAGTAAGACTTTATCTGGAAAATCATTATTTCTAAAATATCGTTAATGCAATGTTCCCTTACAGATTTCCATTTATGATTAGTAAATATAGATTTTATTTAATAAAAACATCACATAACCAGTACAAACAAATACAGAATTTTAACAGATTTAAAACTTCATAAATATTTATAATAAAAATGAGAAAAAAATGAAAAAAAAATTAATATTATGCATCAAAACCTTTTTTTTAAGACATCAGTATTCATAATATATCCTATTCGTAAAACAATTAAAAGCTTTTCTAATTAAATAATATCATAGTTTTATTGCATTTTTTATTTTAGGATTCAGAGCAGATTTTCTGTAACTGGGGGTTCTTTTTTGCAAAATAAAAAAGATTTAAATTCTCCAATGACATATGCTTATAACTAATTTACATATTAAGAACGACAAAAATTAATTTCTCGATGCAAAAAATATGTCTACCATCATATTTTGTATAAAATAGAAACGTTTAAAAAATAATTGCATTCATTTGTAAATAAGTCCTGAAAGTTTCAGAAAAACCGACTATTATCTGATTTTTGTAAGAAATTCCAAATTGATGTGTTTTTCACCGCAAAAAGACGCTAAAAGTATTTGTACTAATTTATGATCACCTACTAATGCAGGAAAAAACTTAACCAGCATTTTGAACGTTCGAAAAATTATTAGAAAATATAATCTAATAATCCCGAAACAATTGGTCTTTCATCTTCATAAAAACAAAGATTTTGATGATAAAACTTTGTTTTATTAAGTGTAGGGCATTTTGTCATCATATATGCACATTTTTTAGCGAATATTTGGAGGTAGCTGTATATATTTTTCACACATACTAGAGTGTGTTGTGTAGAGTGATTAGTCGTTCTTTTTTTTTTTTTCTGCCAGAAATCAAGGAATGCTTGGCTTTATTTTTTCAGTTCAACCCATAATATTTGTGTTAGTCGTGAAATGCCTTACGGAATCTTATTGTCAACGTAGATAAAAAAAAAGAAGAAAAATATCCTCATCCATCTCGTCATCCATATACAAGCCTGTTTCGGTTTATCACAGCTGAAACTGAATAGCCTCGATGTAGCGCAACTCCTCCCAAATTTCGTAGTGATACTCATCCAAGTATTCATAACCGATCAGATTCAGTTTCTTCTTCGTCACCGAGGCTTGTTGGTACAGTTGGTATGACACTTGTGTTGTATCGAAACGGTCAGGTTGGAATCTCATTAGTGAATGCGTACTGCTTATGAGTTCCAAGATAGGATGAAACTGCCGTCCAGTGCTTTCTGCATTCTTGTGAGGATTCTTCTAGACCCGATGAATTACTAGTTTTTATTTATATATATGGATGACTCGCCCGTGCAGTTAGTCTGACTGTTCCTCGAATCGAACAGTCGGACGACGTGCACGTTATGATTTGATTCTAGTGGTGAAGGCTTGTGCAGAACTTCGCACGCGTTTTGGAAAAGCCGAATACAGAGAATATTTTTGGTAGGGTCGAATACCAAAGATCCCCAAACGACCTCCTCATGTTTTAAATTCAGAGTTGTAATTCTAGACCGGTTACCACACAAACCTACAGGACTGTTGTGGCCTGTTTAGGGACCAGAAAGAAAGAAAGACACTGAAGACGAAGGTCGGTGAAAAAAAAGTATATTGAAGATATATACAAAACAATAGTTTTAGTAATATGTAGATTAGCACTTCGTCTACTACTCCACTCCACTCCACACTCTGCGCTCCCGTCCGAATCTCGCAGTTTGTATTTATGAGAGAAGGAAGAGTTCATTATACTGTAAGAGGGTTTACCACAACAAGGACCCAATCTGTCTTTCTATTTATCCATAGCTAGAAAGAGAAGAGATTGATACATACATTTCCCAAGGGTATTTTCACGTATTTGAAGATAACCATTCCTCATTCCGTGTTGCTATGCATAACACAATATATATATATATATTGTTACGTGTTGATAATTGTAACAAAGGAAAAAAAATTATTTACCACAACACAGAGCTAAATCACAAACAAATATTTAATTTACTAAAACAGAACATAAAATATATACAAGATAAACAATTGTGGCCTACAAAACAAAACACAGAGTTACTGGCAAGTGTTACGAGGGAGAAGGAAAGGGAGTCAAATATCTTTATCACTTTAGGGCTAGTGAAGTAATCTAAGTGCTATATTTGGAAATCCACAAAGGTGTGTAAATAAATATTAATTTTTAGTTTGGTCAATGAAAATTAGTCAAAATTCTATTTCCCAACTTTGTTCCATGAAATTCTCTTTTGGGTTTTGGTTGGTCGGCAACTTTTTATAGAGATTCTTTCGGCTGGATATAATAGTCCTTGAATCAAAAGCCGGAGTTGATAACAGCAGAAATTCTCATTAATCAACTGACAACCCTTTTCCAAAATCCCATTTTTATAGGGGCTAACACCTAATTTCAAATATTTCTAGATGTTTCTCGAATCATCTAGATTTTTCTCGAATATACTAGAATGATCTAGAATCTTCCAAACATTCTATTTCTAATTTCTCTATTTTACAACTACTTCATGAATGAAAACTTTTTGTAATAACAAGTAGAACTCAAAGGAATCCCAATTATAGAAATGCATCCTCGTAACAATATATATATATATATATATATATATATATATATATATATATATATATATACAGTGAAAGTTGGCCTTTGTAAGCCTCGGGGGCCACTCGAAGTAGAGTGTTATGTTAGGAGGCCACTTGTGAGTATAGGTGAGGCAGATAACGATTGACCCTAGCCGTGAATAGGTTAAGATTGTATTGATGGGGAAAATGTACAGTTGGGAGTTGATTCCACAGTGCAGTGGTTCACGGGAAGAAGCTGCGAGAGTGGAATTTACTTCTCAATGATGGAATATTCCACTTGAGGTCGGGTGTAAATGTCTTCCAAGGGACGGTGCTTCTCCTACAGGGATTCCATTCATCCTGATTGTTGGTAGTTCAGGGTCAGATCGGCGATGATGGAACGTAACTAGCTTGGTCTTCGAGCCATTGAATGTAACCAGCCAGTTTTTACCCTATTCGATAGTTTGTATAGGAATAGAGAGCAGTCTAAGAAAGTTGGTTTTATAGACAATGTTTCTGTCCAAATTCTATCTTGCATATTTATGTATACTATTCACCCATATGTAGAATATTACTGCCATATATGGTCCGATTCTCCTGCTATATATTTGGAGATTCTTGATAAAATCCAAAGAATCGGCAATATTATTGGTCCTAACCTGGCATCTCAGCTTCAGTCACTTTCCCACCGCCGTAATGCAGCCTGTCTGTTCTTTTTTCTATAAATACTTTCATGGTAATTGATCAGGTGAACACTTCGCTATGGTTCCATATTGTATTCATATTTATATTCATATTGTAAATACTTATTGGGGCTAGTTTTTAGAATTGTTGTTTTATTCCCGTCTCCCCACAGACAATGAATTGTAAATATGATAAGAAAGGTACTTATGAATGTGTTGTTTTGGTGTAAGGAATATTGTTTGTATGATTAGGTCAGTGTTTGTGGCTAGCTAAGTTATCGTTAAGACAGAAGAAGACCGTCCTTTTCCCAATCCCCATTTTGGCCTTGTGTCACATTTCTGTGTATATATCAGAATAAATATCGCTCTACGCTAGGGTACATAGACTTTATGAATCCAAGCGCAGTACTAGATTAGCAACAATATACAGCTGAATTTATTAGACGTAACCGTAAGTTCTATGCTGACAGTTTCTTTTCTCGGACTTCTCGATTGTGGATCTCCCTTCCGGCTTCATGCATTCCGGTCAACTTTGGTGTTCAAAAATGTAAATGCAATGTCAATCGTCATCTACTTGTCTTCCAAATTACTCTTCTATTCTCGCTTTTTTATAATGTTTCCGTATTCTAATACTTTCACCCACAGTAACCCCTTGTGTTAGTGACTTTACTGCCTTGGTTGGGGTAGATTCAATAATATACATACATACACACACACACATGCATATATATATATATGCGTGTGTGTGTGGGCGTGATACGCTTCCTTCTGTGGTAGAGAATATAAGGAGAGCGATATGTTTTTACAAATATTAGAATCAAAGTATATTTTATTCTGTTAACACGAGTCAGTCGTTTGAAACATATATTCCTGATAAACATACAATATCAGTTTTGATTACCTACGTAAAATCCTATCTACAGCTATCTCCTTCGATTTAATATATATATATATATATATATATATATATATATATATATGAAATAATATATTATGAAATGGACATAGTCCGATAATTATTTTAAGAATTTCTTATGTTTATACATTCTTTTTTTATACATACAAATATTTAAGTAAATGCTCTGTTGATAATAAACAGTATTAAACAGTATTTACCGGCCTGAATGTCCTAGAAAATGTCATAGAAAATATGCGTCCTCCGACAGGAATCGAACCTGTATCCTATACTGAACTCTCATATAGCCTGGCGTGCTTTTACCGATTTCGCCACAGAGGAGCGTTCCGGTTAGCAAGGTCGATTTTACTGTTTTTAAACTACAATTTTACATCATTTTCTCACATACACTTATATCTGATCGATGCGTATCCAAATGTAAACAAATGACATCACACATTATGAAATGGACAAAGTTCGACAATTATTTTCTATGACAATTTCTCGGAGTATTTACTGAAATATTTGTATCTATAAAAAAGAATGTGTAAACATAAAAATGTCTTAAAATACACACACACACACACACACACACACACACACACACATATATATATATATATATATATATAAATGTAACTAAATATCAGTAACTGATATATAGAATCCTGATTTCGTCAAGTGTATTGAATCGAAAAATTTGAAGATCTTTCTAGGATTAGGTTGTTCACTGGTTTCTTGGTAATACACCCTTTTGCATTTTTTAACTAAGATGTCTACTTTGACAAGAGATATGAAAGGTATCTGATAAATTTATGCGAAGTGTGAGATATCTGATTGATTCTTTATAGAAATATATCTCATGATATATATTTAGAATGGATAACAAATTAAACAAACTAATATCTGTCTCGCTCATTAGATTAAGATTATGATTCGTCTCAAAGGTTGTTACTAATCTTAAAGTTTATTATTAGTCGCCATGGATACGAATAGTCTCAAATATTATAACTCATTTTAAAATAATATTTCTAGTCTCAAAGATTATTATTCATTCAAAATTTATGACTTGCCTCAAAGATTATGATTATTTGCGAGCAGTACGAATAGTCTCAAATATTATGACACGCGTAAATTTTTAGTTACAAAAATTATGTACACTATTTACATTATTCGGTCTATTGTCCTTATCTTTGTCGCCATATTTATTACAACGTTTCAGCCCTTCAGTATATGTCTATATTTCTGAGATGAGGTATTATGTACACTATTTACATTATTCGGACTATTGTCCTCATCTTCGTCGCCATATTTATTACAACGTTTCGGACCTTGTACGCTCCGGCCTTCTTCAGGTGGTTAGAATGTCGACCAGAACCCTTTATTTCGCTCACTGTGGTAGACTGTTCTAGTACCACGCACCATGTTTAATGGATGTCAGTTATCAGTTCTCTCCTGTGACTGGATCTAACTAATGCCTTTATCCACTGTGCCATGTGTCGTTGTGGACTTCTGTGTATGAATTTCTGGATATTATAAGCCTAATATCAGCAATCATTTTTATCAGCGCTCATATTGCAATTTTTGCTTTTATCATATCATGTTTTTACCAGAGCTCGTATTGCAATTTTTATTGTTATTATCGCTTTTCTCTGGCACTCCTTATTACTGGTTAACAGGAAATAACTGATAACTGACGTCCATTAAACATGGCACGTGGAATAAGAACAGTGACTGAAATAAAGGGTTCAGTTCGACATTCCAACCCCACGAAGAAGACCGGATTTGTTACGACAGCCGAAACGTTGTAATAAATATGGCCACAAAGATGAGGACAACAGTCAGAATAATGTAAACAATGTACGTAATATCTCAGAAATATAGACAGAAATTTTGATTCATCACAAAAGTTAGGGAGTCTCAAAGATAGTTATTAATCCTAAAAATTATGATTCACCTCAAACATTATAAATTATCATGACGAATCACAAACTCAGCTTCAGGTCGGTTGTTTCTGATGATGAGGAGGATGATAAAAGCTTCTTAATACGTCAGATTGTGTAAGGCAAAATACATTGGCGTCTTTCATGTATTCGAATTTCGCTGGTTACTCCTGCAGATATTTTGCTTCTTTCATCTTAATCACATTTGTGCTTTTACATGTAAGCAATGACCAAATGAATCGGACAGGCATAAAAGAAAGAAAAAAAAATCGCAAAAAATGTCGCCCTCACATGTTGAAACATTTTACACATTTGCACATTTCAAGAACAGTAAGAAAGATGAAAGAATTCTCTTCCACAAAAAAAAAAGAAAACAAGAATAATCATTTAAGGTGTGTGCTGAGAAAATAAGTCACGAAATCTAACATTTTTTTCGCTGTCAAAAACTAAAAACAAAGTGAAAATACTAATGAAATAAAATTAAGTACATGCTTGGGAATTTTATTCAGTTTAAAGCGTTAATGAAACTGCTTTGTCGAGCACGCTGTGAAAAGAGATAAAAAATGGTTGCACGCGTATGAAGCATTTTTCTGTTATAAAACACTGAGTGAAAGAGACGATCTTAATTAGTGGATGCACTATGGAAGCAAAGTAATCTTGAAGGTAAAGCAATTCGGTCAGAATTTCAAAGAAGTGCGTTTACAAAACCATACTTTCGTTCTTATTTCCCTACCTTGTTTGTATTTATCGCATGTTTTCGGTCGCTGCCTTCTACAGCCTTTTTCCTGGTATTTTTTAGAATGGAATAACCTTGCAACAATGTCAAACATTTGATCCACTTACGGAATCATATTTTCATTCATTTATTTGCTACTTTCTGGTGGAATTTTAAAGTAGACTTAGAGAATTTGACACTCACATGTCCTATTAAGGCAATAGAAGTCGGGTGGGATGTGGCACCATTTACCAAGGCAAAAAGAAAAGAAAGGAAAGAGAGGAAGGAAAGAAAAGAAAAGAGAGGCGAGACCCAAACGTGGATGATAAGTAGGACACCCACGACTAGAGAACAATGGATAAGGATATTTTGATAAGTAGCAAATGGCAAAAACTGTCATTACAATGACAGAAAAATTCTAAGTGGATAAGGGAATCGTTGTGTTCTGGCGACGAGCTGTGTTATCGGGGATACATAAACAAACCGCTAATGCGGGAAAACATCTGATTGGCAAACCACAGACCGACTAGCCAAAGAAAAATCCAATTGAAAATGTTAGTTTGATAATTGACAAAAAACAGGTGAACTACAGGGCTTTGGATAGATATGAAAAATTAATTGTGTCAAAGCCGCACACGAGGTGGCGACTGACCGTTTTTCTTTTGACAAGACATCTTTGGCTGCGATAATAAAACTATGTTATCAGAAATGTGCACCAAAGAATGACTGGAACCATGGAAATGTTTTTTTTTTCGAGGCGATGGACGATTGTGTTGTGTCAAATAGACCACCCATTCTGATAATTAGCGATAATCTGACTGACGAAGTCCAGATGAGAACAAGAGTTATGACCACCACCGATCGCATTGTTCTATTTGCGGCCAGAGAAAATGAGAACTTCGATTAAAAGAAAGAAAAGGAAAAGAAAAAGATAATTTTTTTTTTTAAGCAAGATATTTTTTTTCCCTGAAACAAAGCCCGCGGGATCGCACACGCCCGGCTGGATATCATTGGCCGAGTGGTGATCACGTGACACAAGGAGGAAGCTGTCGCCGCCCACCTAGAGGATGGGTATGAGAGGTTGCTACGAAGAAGTGGGGAGGGCAGTTCACGCCCCTCTGAAGTATGGTGAGAAGGTGGGAGTAAGAGAAGGCTCCAAAAAATGGAAAAAAAGTGGAAAATTCCTAACCAAAAATAAAAGAAGTGGATATGTATTTAGAATTATCGAGGAACCTCTGACGCCGACAAACCCACCCCGGTTTTCGTCGGCGTCCATATAAGCAAAGTCGCAGCGAGCAGAAATCAGTTCCAGCAGAGAGTTCCAGCAGAGAGTTGTTGCGGAAGTTTTCCCGGAGAGTTGAAGGGTGCTCGCATCAGCTGACCAAGATTCGCGCAATTTCCGGACTCATCTTCAATCAAAGAACAATTATTTTGAAGAGAGACTTAGATCCAGACCACCAAAATAAGTTTTTTTCGACTTTCGCCCGAAGACACACAAAAAACCAATTTCTTAAAGAGCAAACAACTTGAAGTGTTAAAACTCGCCTAACGGAAAACAACGTGTCACAATCCATAGAACGGGTCAGGAGAAAGACGCAGTCCTATGTATCCAACAACTAGACATAAAGTTTGTTATCCTTTTCTTTGATACCTTGAACTTTTGAGTTATCATTTTATTTCTTTTATACGTATTTGTGCGATACCACCCCCGCTTGGACCCAACTTGTATTGCGGCCCCAACGACTGATTGATTTCGTCTGCCTAAGATCGATTCACAACGTGGGTAGGCGGACTGGAGATCAACGCAGTTACTTTGGTAACCAGGCGTTGGAAGCGAATTGGGAACGACGAGGCTGATATCGAATCTAACCAGATTCCCATCCGAATCACCGAAAGGTTAGAACGTCACATTTGGGTGCCGCGACCGATACCAAGCCAGTTGGTCGTCACAGGACGAGACAACACGATTGACGCGACAGGCGGACGTCACGTTTGGAGCGGCGACACCCGAACGAAGCGAGCGAAGGCTGTGTTCAGGGACGTCACAGGGAACAAGAAAACCTTCTCGATAAGTATGAGTAACGAAGTAGATACAAAGACAAGGAATTAAAAAAAGAGTAGATTTAAGGAGAGGAAGTTGATTTGATTGCTTTGTTTTATCAACCCTTTGTAGGTTATTTAAAGCCAGAAAATATTTTAGATTGTCAGACATTTTTAGAGATAATAATGATTTATTAATACAAATCTTATCAATTAACCCATAGCTGAAGTGGATTCAGACCTTTGCCAAGGGTATTTGCGCGTAAGTGAATATAACGAATCCAACTGAAATTAGAACCCGGCTCTCCGATTAACCACTCCGAGCCAATATCCATTGCACCACTCGTACATCCAAGCTTACAACATCTGATATTGCCAAGCGATCACCCATCTAGGTACTGACAAAGCTCGAGGTGGCTTAAATTCGGTGATCATACGGGAACCGGTGTCTCACTGTGATATGGTCGTAATCCTAAGAAGTGGCGGAGAGCCCTGATCACTCACACACTGAAAGGACATGACATATAAAAACACAAGAGCCCCTTTTTTATACGCTGTTTCTGCATTAAGTGGATGCATATTTCTCGACCAGCTGACCTTTCAAGTTATGTCACACTTAACATTTCGAGCATAATCTATTTACTTGTCCATGCATTTAATTTAATGGTGTATAATATTAAAAATAATATTGCACACAAAAAAAGGTGTCTGCTTATTAATATGGCAGTTCCTGCAGACTGCAATGTATCTTTGAAGATCTTCAAAAAGCTATCCAAATACAAGGACCTTGAAATTGAAATCTCAAAAATATGGCACATGGGAACATCAACAACCCCTGTTGTAGTTGGAGCCCTCGGATTGATTGGAAAAGATTTCAGTAAAACTAATTGAAGTGATTCCTGGAAGTCCATGTCTTAAAGAAATACAAAAAATTGGTCTCACGAGTACAGCCCACACCTTACGAAGGGCTTTGTCTATGTAATTTTTTTTTCAGTGGAGGATGCCATTTCTAACCTTAGGTCTCTGGGTGGGACCCAGAAAGCAATGAGTACAAATCAGAAATCAAAGGAAATAAATTAATAATAATAATAATGCTTTCTTATTCACATAGTAGTCCCTGCAGATTATACTGTATGTTTGAAGATCTTCAAAACCCTATCAAAATACAAGGATCTTGAAGTAGAACCCTCAAAATATGTGGCACTTGACGACATCAATATTTCCAGTTGTAGTAAGTTGGGGCCCTCGGATTGATTGGAAAATATTCTGAAAGACACATTGAATGGATTCCTTATAGACCATGCCTTAAAGAAATGCAAAAAAATGTAAGGACAAGTATAACTCACACATTATAAACAGCTTCATCTCTGTAAAATGTATGTGATCTTTATTTTATTTTTACAAAACTGATCAGTTGAAAATGTCATGAAGCCATTTCTGACCTTAGGTCTCTAGTTGGGACATGGAAAGAAATAATAATAATATACACGGAAAATTATACAGTGAAAATTTCAAATCAAAATTCAGACAATATCTTTTCTTTCTTTCTTTCTTTCTTTCTTTTAACTTTCTTTTCTTTTCTTTTCTTTCTTTCTTTCTTTCTTTTTTCTTTCTTTCTTTCTTTCTTTAACTTTCTTTTCTTTTCTTTCTTTCTTTTTTCTTTCTTTCTTTTTTCTTTCTTTCCGTCTTTTAACTTTCTTTCTTTTTTTTTCTTTCTTTTCGTCTTTTAACTTTCTTTCTTTCTTTCTTTCTTTCTTTAACTTTCTTTTCTTTTCTTTTCTTTTTTTTTTTCTTTCTTTCTTTTTTCTTTCTTTCCGTCTTTTAACTTTCTTTCTTTTTTTCTTTCTTTTCGTCTTTTAACTTTCTTTCTTTCTTTCTTTCTTTCTTTAACTTTCTTTTCTTTTCTTTCTTTCTTTTTTCTTTCTTTCTTTTTTCTTTCTTTCCGTCTTTTAACTTTCTTTCTTTTTTTCTTTCTTTTCGTCTTTTAACTTTCTTTCTTTCTTTCTTTCTTTCTTTAACTTTCTTTTCTTTTCTTTCTTTCTTTTTTTCTTTCTTTTTTTTTCTTTCTTTCCGTCTTTTAACTTTCTTTCTTTTTTTTCTTTCTTTTCGTCTTTTTTAACTTTCTTTCTTTCTTTCTTTCTTTCTTTTCTTTAACTTTTCTTTTTCTTTCTTTCTTTTTCTTTTTTTCTTTTTTTTTCTTTCCGTCTTTTAACTTTCTTTTTTTTTTCTTTCTTTTCGTCTTTTTAACTTTCTTTTCTTTCTTTCTTTCTTTCTTTAACTTTCTTTTCTTTTCTTTCTTTTCTTTTTTCTTTCTTTCTTTTTTCTTTCTTTCCGTCTTTTAACTTTCTTTCTTTTTTCTTTCTTTTCGTCTTTTAACTTTCTTTCTTTCTTTCTTTCTTTCTTTAACTTTTCTTTTCTTTTCTTTCTTTTTTTTTTTTCTTTTTTTCTTTCTTTCCGTCTTTTTAACTTTCTTTCTTTTTTTTCTTTCTTTTCGTCTTTTAACTTTCTTTCTTTTCTTTCTTTAACTTTCTTTTCTTTTCTTTCTTTCTTTTTCTTTCTTTTTTTTTTTTTCTTTCCGTCTTTTAACTTTCTTTCTTTTTTCTTTCTTTTCGTCTTTTAACTTTCTTTCTTTCTTTCTTTCTTTCTTTCTTTAACTTTCTTTTCTTTTCTTTCTTTCTTTTTTCTTTCTTTCCGTCTTTTAACTTTCTTTTCTTTCTTTCTTTCTTTCTTTCTTTAACTTTCTTTTCTTTTCTTTCTTTCTTTCTTTCTTTCTTTCTTTCTTTCATTTTATCTTTATTATCTTTACATATTATGTTTCCTTCACGTTTTCCTTCTCTCTCCTCCTTTGTTGTTGTTGTTGCTCTAATTATTGTTGTCTTCTGTAATGTTCTCTACAGGCAAGTCTTACATTAATTTTACTTCTTTCTCTTTATTGTGAACCAACTTTCTTAGCATCTGAACTAGTAATGAAATCAATATAGCCTATCCATTTCATATCAGTCGAGAACCTTAGCCCGAGAAGGTTCAACGAAACACTCTCCTTAAGGTTTGCATCACTCATGCTGATAGTAGGCTGAAAGGGGTCTCTCAGGATCTTCTTCTTCTTCTTCTCTTTTTCATTCTTCTTTTTCTAGAAGTGTTCAATTTTCTTAACTTACTACAAATATCACATTTCAGTTGTTGGACGTCTCCGGCTATATATTCAGTTGCCACCCCCTGTTGCATTTTCTGTACTTATGCAATTTGTTCTCAATCTTAATATTGTGGAGGTATTTTAGATTAACTTTTTATTTAGTTTTTTATTAGTGCATCTACATATATAGTTTTCTATTTATTGAAAATATCTTTATTACTAGAGTTGTAAGAGAGCTGATACACACACACACACACACACATACACACACACACACACACACACACATATATATATATATATATATATATATATATATAAGTGAACACTGAAGTCAACACTTAGAAGCGGCAGGCTGTTTCTTGCTAGATGCAATCGTCAGGCCAATATTTTTATATTTACACACGCTCTATCTCTGATATTGTGTACTTTATTCTATAAATATAGCACACCTTAAGTGTATATTTCTTTATATATATATATATATATATATATATATATATATATATATATATATTCTCAGTCTTTGTTTATTTCTTTCTTTACCCTAGTTCTTCTTTTTCTTTATTCTCTTTACATGTCATCTTTCCTTAAGTTTTTCATTTTCTTCCTTTATTTCTTCTTCTTCTTCTTCCTCCCCTTCTTCTTCTTCTTCTTCTTCCTCCCCTTCTTCTTCTTCTTCTTCTTCTTCTTCTTCTTCTTCTTCTTCTTCTTCCTCCCCTTCTTCTTCTTCTTCTTCTTCTTCTTCTTCTTCTTCTTCTTCTTCATTCTCCTTTTTCTTTATTTCCTCTATATTTTTCTCTGTTTTACATTTTCATTCTTTCCATTTCCCATTTCCTTTTTTCTTCACCTTCTCTTGCTCCTTCTCTAAACGCGTAATCGTTACTTAATTTATTCATTCTCCCCCACCCCCGTTTTTCTTATCACTGCCTTGCTCTCCCCCTCTCATCCTCCCACGCACTCCCATATTTTCGTAAATGCTCCTTCGTTTCATTCAGCCACAACCCGACAGTTTCCAACGGCTATTCCAGTTCAACCTACCATTTCCTGCCCACCGCCTAAAACCGGGTAACCTCTGTGAGTCTGCTCTAAAAATACACCACACCATTAGGTCTTCTTATGTCAACAGGATTTGAAAATTATTATCACCAAGCGGCTTTGAGCAAAAGTGTCTACTTTTGTCCACTTAAATGCCAAAGCATTTGCTATTATTAGGCGAGAGAAAATAATTAAAAAACGAACACATACAACTCTCTCGGTAATTTGCCTATCCTCTTGATGTAACTGGCAGTGAAGGGCCTGTCCGAAGAGAAAGAAGACACCAGAAGGCTAACATTTCTACGCGGTCCCTCCGCAAAATATCTAGATATTTTGGACAGGTTGCGTTTCTTTGATGTAACTTGTAATCGCACATTCAACCGTACTGCGCATGAGTCAACAAAAACTATTCTCTTGGGCTACTCACTTGGCGATGCAGTTGAGTGAGCATGTGTATTCACAGTGTATATCTATCAGATTTTGCGGAAATGTGGAAATAAACTGATGGAAACTATTCGGAAAAGAAATTAAACAGTTTTTCGGGGATGATTCGATGAGCGAAATTTGAAATCTATTGAAGGCGATCATATGTTCTATAAGATATATATATATATATATATATATATATATATATATATATATACATGAATCATTCATACAAAAAAAATATATATATATATATATTCATGTAATTATAAAACTGAACTGCATATATATATATATATATATATATATATATATATATATATATATATATATATATACAAATGCAATGAGAACGAAAATAATATATGAGTTCTTACGATCACAGCATTAATTCAAAAGAGGGCTCGATACCGATAGTAGAGCGATAATTATTTATTATAATTTTTCATACAGACAAAAACAGATTACTTACTACAAAGAGGAAACTTCGTTTCGGTGGATTTCAGTTGCACCTCATCTGGTGAGAAAAGAAAATGGTTATCCATTTTATCCATAACCATTTTTGATTCTCACCAGTCTAGGTGCAGAAATGCACCGAAACTAGTTGCCTCTTTATAGTGAGTCAACTGTTTTTGTCCATATGAAAAAATTATATATATATATATATATATATATATATATATATATATATGTAAAGGTTGTTCCAATAACTTGGACAGGTTTTAATGCGAATTTAGTTTAAGCTTCTAATGATTTTTTTTTTCTCTTTCAGATTTGGTGGACATTTGGGCGATATTATTTTTCACTCATAATTGCTATGACTTAAAGAACATGATCCAATAGGGAAATAAATTTTCACGGATAACACTGATATATTTACTGCTGACTTTGATCCGTATTAATGAAACACCCTTATATATAATCCGTCTTAATGAAACACCCTTTATAATAAGTACGTGTACAATGCTGTATTTCTTCATTATGAGCCATAGACATTTTATCTGTCTTCCTGATGCTAACTATAAGTGTCCTCTTTGTTTCTCTAAATCGTCGTCGTTGCTCACATGTTTCGTCCATGTTATTCTTAACATCTTTCTATACAACCACATTTCTGCTTTATCAAGTCCTTCTATCATCTGTAAAGACATTGTCCAGCATTCAATGACACACATGAGGACTGATATTACTTAACCTTCTCCTCCATGTTGAGAGAAGAACTATAAAATGAAAAGGAGCTTTAAAGTGAAATGAATCAGTCTCGCCATCAAGCGATACAATGGTGGCAGTGTTGGTTCCATACAGAGCTTTAGTTACCTCTGAAGTTCTGAAGAGTATACCATAGAGTTGGAGGATTTTGAACATGAGATTTCTGTTGATGGAATCAAACACTACGAAATTCAACAAAACATTGCGACCTCTTTGTTGAATTCTTTCATCTATTCCAGTATACGGTGAATGAAAATGGATTAGAGCAGTTGCCGGCCTGCTTTTTCTAAATCCACTCGGATTCTTGCAGAGGAGTGGATCGATGGTAGGCACAATACTATTTAGCAGGAGTCCAAACCATTCGAACTGAATGAATCGGTCCTACCGTAGAGACCATAAACTTGGACATTATCTGTTCGTCTTGAAAAACGATTGGATGGAACATAGACAATTCTACTTAGAAAGATCCAAAACATCAGTTGAAGATCCCATGCAATGCTTAACAACAATTCACAGAGAACGGAGACCAATCTCAAACAAAAACGATTGCAGTTTGACGGCCGCTGCCATCAAAAGAACGGGGAGGTCGTCTCATCCTTACTTCTTATGGCATCTTTCTGGAGGTGTCTTCTCGCGAAAGTTGGCTAAGGGTTGGACATTGGGGTTCTGAGGACAGCAATGAAGGACCGAACAATGTGGAAAGGGATTGTTATGGAGCTCCGACCAACCATAGGAAGGTCGAACAATGATGATAATGAGGGCAATTTTAATAAGGGTAAAAATACTCGATATAGTGTCTCATTGCTAATATCGCCAGTTCGATCCTCACTGGGTGACATATGTTAGCCAAAACCAGTCTGATTAAGTCGACAATATCGGAAATGGAACGAAATAGCCTTCTTACGCGGTAAATATATTACAGAGATTAGTTATCGCTAATTTAATTAGCTCTGCATTTCAGCGATCAGAAGCCAATGTTGCTTATATTTCGAACACCAAATATCGTTCGGCTTCTTTATTAAACTGAAGAGACGTATGAACTGTATGGATCAGAAACTGTTCCATCCAGTTGTCTTTCAAGACGACTGTATGGAACATATAGAAATTTAGTTAGAAAAAATCCAGAACATCAGTTAGAGATCCCATGTAATGCTTATCACAATTTACGGAGAACTGAGACCAATCACTCTTAAGCTCAAACAAAAACGATTACAGTTTGCCGGCCACTGCCACCGGGAGGACAAGGAAAATTGTCTGACCCTTACGCCTATGGCATTCTTCTGGAAGTGTCTTCTCACGAAAATTGACTTTCCCAGACACCATGGGTTGGACATTGGGGATCTGGGGACAGCAATACAGAACCGAACAGTTTGGAAAGGGATTGTCAATGGAGTTCCCACTAACTACAGGAAGGTCGAAGGATGATGACGATGATTAATTAACAGTTTAGCACTCTTTTCTTGGTTTCTAACGAAATTTTCCTGTTTCTTAATTCGTTACTCAGCTTTTGGAAAACATTTTTCGCTGTCCCAATGCGCCTTTGGTTTTCCGTGTCGGACCTTCCATCTTCTGTTAAAGCGCTTCCCAGATATTTAAATTATTCCGCTTGGCCTTTGGAATAGTCAAGGAAGCATTACAAAAGATAAGCAGAGTACTTAAGAAATAGAAAAATCTTACTAGAGACAAGGAAAAGAGTCTTAAGCTGTTATGCGATATCAGTCCTCCTGTATTGGCAATGAGTGCTGGACAATTTCCGCTAAGATAAAGAGGCATAAAACAATAGTAATGTGGCGATTCAAATGACTAGGTACTGACCGGGATTGGTGATGTGGCTATATGTCTTTTAGAAGTGAGGTCCTTGTATTAATATCGATAAAGTGTAAATCTTTTACGCCTTATTTAAAAATGTCAACATTTGAAACTGCTTTTCAACATTGATATCCCTCTCTTTGTGTTCTTGCTAGTACTTTTATTAAGACTTCCTTACTCTACTCCCTCCGGGAAATTCGCCATAGAACCATATTTCCGTTGCCTGTAGATTTCTTTCCATCTTTGAAGAGATTGTCACTGCCTTATGAGAGGATGGATATCACATAGTTAACCAGCTCTCTTCTCTGTGCTTATAGAGCATCCCTGTCAAAACGTACGAATAAGTCAAGCTTGACACTAAAATCAACACGAGATATGTTACTAGATTTTATACCCGATTTTGTAAGTATCCAACCCCAGGGGAGAAACGAACGGTAAAAGGAAATAAAATCGGCCAGGGGAACTCTGGGAAAATGTATAAGATCCGAGGAGGTACCATTGCCTAAATTAGGTTATATTTTCGTTAAGATGAATTTAATAGCTGAATAAATTTTGAACAGATATGATAAAGTTACATCATACTGAAAAACTGAAGGGTTTAAAAAAAGTCATAACTTGTTCGTTTCAATCTTTTTATTTTCTTTTTTTAAAAGGTTATAGAGCATCCCCTGGTGAATCAAATGACTAGGTACTGATCAGGATAGACGTTGCTTAACTTTGGTGATGTGGCTATAAGCCTTCTAGGAGTGAGGTCTTTGTATTAATATCGATAAAGTGTAAATCTTTTAGGCTATTTAAAAATGCCATGTTTTGAAACTGCTTTTACATCCGTCTCTTTGTGTTCTTGCTAGCATTTTTGTTAAGACCTCCTCGCCGCTTACTCCACTCCCTCTGGGAAATTCGAGACAGAACCATATTTCTGTTGCCTGTAGATTTTTCTTTATCTTTGAGGAGATTGTCACTGACTTATCAGAGGATGGATATCACATAGCTAACCAGCTCTCTTCTCTGTACATATAGAGAATCCCATGGAGACTCAAATGGCTATGTATGATGCCCAGCAACGAGGAAATTTCATTGTTTTTCTACTCCAGTGAAAGATCAATTATTCAAACACAGAGAAAATACTGGCAACATTTTAATGTTAGAGTATCTCCTAGCGATAATATTATTCGGAACCTAATCACCCGATTTGAACGAAGTGGATCAGTCGGTGATCTTCTGGGAAGAGGTCCTAAGCGCACTGTGCTCACTGAGGAGGCGGTGAAAGCTGTACGGTAGAGTAAGTTTGAGTATCCATCAGTTTCTATCCATCGTCGCTCGATTCAACCAGGCAACGCCAAAGCATCGCTTCAGAAGAAAGAAACATCGCTTCTGAAATCCATTAATTATATTTCCAAATATAATAATAACAAAATTAAAAAAAAAAACATCTATTTGTAAAAGTTTTTATTGTTTTATATCGTTCACAGTTTTATTGGACACCCTGTACAAATTCCTGAAGGAATCTGCCAACCATTCATAGAAAACAAGTCAGGTAGATCGCTCGCTACTTTCTTTTATCTATCTTGCTTTCCAAAATACCCTGGGAACATTAGGTTTTCCAAGCCCCCCTTCTTTATTACGTGTCCAAGAAATTTTAGCTCTCTCTTTGTGTTATTTTGCTACCATTTTCTTTCAGATTTCCTCGTCGCTTACTCTACTCCCCCACAGCCAGGGAATTCTCAACAAAACCAGATTTCTGTTGCCTCCAGTTTTCTCTTCATCTGTGAGGAAGAATGTCACTGCCATATGAGAAGATGGATATCACATAGCTACCCAACACTCTTCTTTGTGTTTCCAAAGAAATCTTTCTGTTTCTCAGCACTTTCGGATTTCGACACCACATTTTCCATTCTATATTCTCAGATATTTAAACTTCCGTAGTCGCTTGATGTTGACATTACCAATTCGTAAATTGGTGGAAAAACTCAGAAGTACTATTCCTAATTTACATATAATTTTCTTATCTCAGTCAAAAATCTTACGGGAAATATTCTTGTCTGTAGATAATTAAATCAAAGAATATTATTTTTTTAGTATATTAAATATAACCAAAATATTGTTCCAGCAAAAAAAGACGCCAAGGAATTTTTTATTTAGCATTTTTATAGAAAGTTTTATTAATTAACCTATAGCTGTAGATAAAAGGTGGATCCATACCTTTCCGGAAGGAATTTACGCGAAAATGAATATAACGAACCCAAGTAGAATTTGAACTCGAGTCTCCGATTAACAATTCCGAACCATTATCTCGCACATCCAAGCTTACAGCACCTGGTATTTCCTAAGTAGTCACTCATCTAGATGCTGACCAGTCTTGTCGTTGCTTAACTTCGGTAGCGTGGCCGCAAGCTTTTTAGCCTGTGGGATCTTGTTCATAATATCGATAAAGTGTAAATTGATCTTAAACAATATATATATATATATATATATATATATATATATATATATATATATATATATATATATATATATATATATATATATATATATATATATATCGCTCATCATCATATTCCTTAAACATGGGGCTGTGCTCCCGTGCTAGGACACTATCCCGAAGCTGCTCCATCCAGAGCATTATATAAGCAAGTATATACAAGTGATAGAAATTATTAGGAGGATTTGAGATAATCATAATTAAGTAATTCATCGAGTCTAGAAAAAAAAACCTCAACGGAAAGGACTGTTGGGACTCATCTGCATGGCGCATCCATTACCAAGAATTGAAACCTGGATAGTTCCGTCATGCCAACAGTACCAACAGGCCTCAGTGACGAAGAGGTAGCGAATTAGACTCGATACAGCGCCGCTCGATCACATATTCCATGGTAGAACTCATCCGAGTTTCCTTTACCTATAGGCTGTGTCCCCACGAAACGGCCGTCTAGTGCTTTCTGCATTCTGTTGAAGTTTCTTCTAGACACGATAAATGATTTGCTTATTATATATATATATATATATATATATATATATATATATATATATATGTGTGTGTGTGTGTGTGTGTGTGTGTGTGTGTGTGTGAAGCATGTGGATTTTTAACTTGAAATTTGTAAATAATAAACTAAATCCATGTAACTCTTTAAAATGTGAGGTATTGTTTTGTACCTTTATATATATTATGAACAGGACCCCCCACCTTCTAAATCGTTAAAATATCAATATATCTCAATTCTGGAACGTGTTATGTATTGAGAAAGGTTTAATGAGTACTGATTTGAAAAAAAATGTACCCGCGGAATTTCAATGTATAATATTCTATCTTGGAAATAATTATTCACAGTTGAATTATGTGCATTGACAAAAAAGGCTCTTATGCTGAAAATAAACTCGTTTCTATCAGCAAGCGACGTATGTTTTAATTGTCTATATAAATTGTAATAAAATAACAACAGAAATATGAAGAACTTTGTAAGAAGATGTCATTTGGTCTGTTGGCTTATACATATTTGATTTGCCCTGTCTCGGTCCAACCGCTTGTCACATGTCATCATAAATCTCTGTTGTCGCTCAAAAATATAGATGAGATTTATGTCCTTCTTTGAAGTTAGACACTGCCCACCCGCTGTTGAGGATTGACATCGCAAAGGAATGGTTTTTGATGGCTGACTTTGTCGTCCACATTGAACATTTCTGAAGTTTCTATATGAAGTTATTCTTTATTTATACTGGACAAGGAGATTTTTTGCAATTAAATTTATGTTAGTTAAAAACAGAATGGATAGCTGCCAGCAAAAGGAACAGTCCAAGGTGCAAACTAAAAATAAGAGACAGTTTAAATACTCAGGAGGTGCTTTAACACAGGAGGAAAATGTGACAATGAAATCTGAAGGCGCATTTAAATAGTAAAACTTGCCTATAAAAAGAAAAGTGTACTTAATTGTGATATCGTTCTTTTTAGATGGCCAGAGGAAAATAGCGAATAGCCTAAATAATCAGCTTTACTGAAGGGATAGTAGAAAGAGAAAAAAAGCAAATCCATCGTCTTATCCAGTCTCTTCCACCCAAAACAACAGTTTGTATATCAACTCCCACACCTCCAAACTGTCCTCAAAAGAAGGATGCATTCAAAAAGCAAAGAAGAGCAGAAAACTCCGTGAGAGCTAACGAAAGAAAGAAAACAAAACCATCTCATAACCTCGGGAAAGACGTCTGCCGCGTATCCAAAGAACAGGATGAAAATGCTCTGAAACATTCTAAATGTATCGAAGAACTGAAGTAATATTAAAAGAAGAGGGAAAAGACATTGAAAATCCCCGAAATTTCCCTAAAAGTCAAGAGGGTACTAACGGTCGTTCGATCAGGCTTGGGTGCATAATAGAGGAGGCCAACGATGCCGTCTCAACGTACTGGTATATTTTGATAATAACAGCAAAAGGTTATAACAATATTGTACTGGAAGGCTATCGCTTTTTGTTCACCCGCTCCCTGTATAGAGCACCTAAACTAATGTTTCCTTTAAAAATTGGTGGCCTGTTCGCTGATGGCATCATAAGGAGTGAAATTGGCCAGAAATCAATAGAACAAGCCGTCGGTGTCATCACCCCGGTCATGTTAAATGCAAAAGGGCAACCCTAATCGGTCTGATAATGTCACTCTGGTTGGCTAGCATGAA
The DNA here is from genome assembly GCA_903632075.3 of Acanthosepion pharaonis. Lineage (NCBI taxonomy): Eukaryota > Metazoa > Mollusca > Cephalopoda > Sepiida > Sepiidae > Acanthosepion > Acanthosepion pharaonis. Next base: position 1,182,349 of record CAHIKZ030002035.1, on the reverse strand, counting down.
TACCTGAGGCTTGAGATCGGAGGATCGCAGGGCGATGCTCACTCGTGATCTAATGTATGTTGCGTACAGGCGGCCTGTTTCTCAACTCGCGATCGTGAAAGCACTATGTCTAAGGGGGGGGGTTCTTCTATTCAGCATGATTTGGTGGAAGTTTTGGATTACTGCGTGTGCAGATCCGGCGGGCAGGATTTGCGTGCTGTATATTACTATACAGGATAAAGCTCTTCGTCTCATTGGGGTTTATGTGCTCAGTGACCATTTTGAGTGGCCTGACTTGTTTCCGCGGATCGAGCCGTTTTTGACGACATCTCAGCTAGTTTTAGCGGGTGATTTGAATGCCGTCCTTGACCCCGACATAGATCGTATCAGACCGATATTGGTTATTAACAACCGGGATGTGAAACCATTTCGGGACTTTATCAGCAACTGTGATCTTGTCAGTAAGTATTGCAATGCGCAGCCCATTGAGGTAGTGTAGGCTTAGACGAATAGGGACGGCTCGTCTACGATGGTGTCTTCTAGTAGGTTCAACCAAATCCTAATTAAGAGATTCGAAGTAGAGCTCTTAAGGTGTCCAAGTTTGCATTTCATAGTTTACTCGGATAATAGGCTTGTCCGGCTTTGTGAAAACTTAGACAATCTTAAGGTTAACATGGCTGGCTACTGGAAATTGAACGCATCATTATTTGGTGAGCAAGATTTTCAGGACCATCTACTACTAATGCTACAGCAGGGCTGTGTTTTGGAATATGTAATGGGATAAATTAAAATACAAAACTGGGTCTTTTGCTTTTAGAGTCGTCGACTCAATGTAGATTAGCAGCGCAAACGGCATGTGAGGAAAAAGTTGATCAGGCGATTAAATCCCGTGGTAGGGACGTAGCTTTAGCTGGGACAGAGTTGGTCTCATTGTATATCAAGAAGGATCAAACTTTGTTAGTTAGGGCTAGGTTAAAAAGAATGTCTTCCGAAGCGACGAATATGGCCGCTGAATTACGTGAAGAGGAAGTAAGGGATATCTCTCATCGGGATGACCCGTCGGACGTATTGCCGAATAATCGGACCGTGACTACAAGTTTTATAATTACGCGTTGAATTTTACTTTTTATTTGCCAAACATTCGCACCGATGTACCACACAACATCTGCGTTTTTCTTTTCTCTTTGCTGTGATTCTTTTCTTTTCCATCCGTTTAATTAATCAAACTTGTCTTCTTCCGTCTAAAACCATCGCCGAAACATCTGTCGATTGGTCAAAATCGGCCTTCGCCAAGACGCTATCAGGAATTACGTTCCAACTGATTTTTAGCCTGCAAATCATGCTGTAACAAGAGAAACGTCCAGAAAAAAGAAAGATTTTTATACCGCTTGACAGCTAATTACCTTTGAAACGGAATAATGGCATTTGATTGCAGCTATCCTGTTCTATCCTCTCAGGTTTATTAGCTATATTAGTTACTTGAAATTAGTTTCTTCTAACACGGAATCAAGGTCTTCAGTCAGTTATGTGCCATGCGTGATACATGACTGACGACACAGATCCGGCGGGAAGGATTTGCGTGCTGGATATTACTATACAGGATAAAGCTCTTCGTCTCATTGGGGTTTATGTGCTCAATGATCATGTTGAGCGACATGATTTGTTTCCGCGGATCGAGCCGGTTTTGACTATCTCGCGTAGTTTTAGCGGGTGATTTTAATGCCGTCTTTGACCCCGACATAGATCGTATCAGACCGATATTAGTTATTAACAACCGGGAGGTGAAACCATTTCGGGACTTTATCAGCAACTGTGATCTTGTTAGTAATTTTTGTGCATGATTATTTATCGATATAGATATAAACACTGTGGACATGGTATTCAGCACAATATGGCGACTACTAATATCACGTTCTAAGCATTCATTCGACCATGTTTTACTTCTCTTTGTACGTTCTGTATATACGGGCCACTGAAAGATTATAAGTAACGGAAGAAGGAAATTTGTTTTTACCATTTTGGAGGTTTCGGCTAAGTTGGTTGCAGATTTATTACAGGTGTTTGTTCATTTCTTTTATTTTTATTTAATTTCTTTTTTTAATTCTTTGTTTAATTTTTTATTTATTTTTTTATTTAATTTTTTATTTTTATTTTTTATCTTTATTTGTTTTATTTTTATTTATTTTTTAAAATTTTGTTTTATTTTCATTCTTATTTTAATTTTAATTTCAATTTCTTTGAATCCTTATTTTTATTTATTTTTATTTTAAATTTATTTTATTTTTATTTCATTTTATTTGTTTTTCTTTTTTAATTATCTTTTCTTTTTTCTTTTTATTTAATTTTATATGTATTTTTCTTCTATTTTATTGGATACATTATTTTCTGCGTTAAATCATTTATTTTTGCATACAGTTTTCGATTATAAAGCTTGATATTTGAAATAGATTTATTGAGAATTAGGCTGTATGCTATAAGTATTCAATCTTTTAAGTCGTGCTGTTGTTTTAGTGTAGTAGGAAATTGTTTTCGTTTTTATGTTTGGAAATGACTGACGTTTAATGTTTCATTTAGAAATTTAGATTACAGGGATAATTTCCATATCCACACTATTTATATCTACTATCCCATCTATAAATACACCAAATGTTAAACAACATAATTGTCTATCTATCCACATATATAATTATCTATATATCTCTATATATATATCTATCTATATATCTATCTATATATATATATATATATATATATATAAATCTCTATATATATAATTATCTATCTATCTACATATAATTATCTATATATCTATATATCTATATATATATATATATATATATATATATATATATATATATAAAATCTCTCTCTATATACATATATATATATTATCTATCTATCTCTCTATACACGGTGTCCATAAAATTCGTGTGCACTTTAAAAACTTTATAACTTTATTTGTATTTGCGATAGAAATAATTTGTAAAAAGGATTAGAAAGAAGTAAATCTATATCTTTTAAGGGTTTATTGAAATTGTATTTAAGTTTCCACATGTCCTCCATCATTAGCAATACAAAGGGTAATACGATTTTGCAGTTCACGGAAAACATTTGCCAACTGATTTACAGTAATGCCTGAAATCACATTAATTATTTTAGCTATACTTAAAACCAGGTACATTAAACTTTATAACATTTTTTACAGATTATTTCTATCGCAAATTCAAATAAAGTTATAAAGTTTTAAGTTCACACGAACTTTATGGACATCCTGTATATATTAGTCTAGTCTTCTGCTTGACTTAAATTTTTGAAGGTCCACCTTGCTCTAAACTGCCTTCTACAGTTCTCTCTTCTTTAGCGAACGCCTCAGTAATTGATAGAAAAATGAATCGAGAATGAGTTAGCTTTACCTAAACATGAATTTAACTTCCTCTTCTTTTGTGAGACGTGATTATTTATATAAATGTCGTTGTTAAAACCCACGAAACTTGGTGTTCTCTCTTATATCCCAAGATTCCAATGTAATTCCTGGTAAACAGGCTTTGGTCAAGTGTAGGAATTAAAAATTCCCCCCTTCCTGTTTATAGCCTTACAAACTTCAGTTATATTTGTTTACTCCGTCATCGTTACTTCTGAGTGTATATTGGCCAGGTAAGTGTCTTTATTTCCAGGTGTTTTTCAATTGTTTAACAGTTTTGACTTAGCATTCGTGTTTTAGTTGTTTAGTTGAATTTGTTGGTTCCTTTCCTTCTACTTTTCCGTCTTCTGTCTTCTTTTTCATATTTTTTCTTCATTTTTTTAATCTTCTTTATCTTCTCATTCTTCTTTTTCATCTTCGTTTTCTTCTTCGTCTTCTTTTTAATCTTCGTGTTTAGCTTCTTTTTCTTCTCCTTTTTTGATATTCTATCTTCTTTTTCATCTTCTTTTTTCATCATTTTTGTCTACTTTTTCATTTTCTTCTGTTTCTTCCTCTTCTTCTTCTTTTCTTCTTCTTCTTCTGTTTCTTCCTCTTCTTCTTCTTTTCTTCTTCTTCTTCTGCTTCTTCCTCTTCTTCTGCTTCTTCCCCTTCTTCTTCTTCTTCTTCCCCTTCTTCTTCTTCTTCTTCTTCTGCTTCTTCTTCTTCTTCTTCTTCTTCTTCTTCTTCTTCTTCTTCTGCTTCTTCCCCTTCTTCTTCTTCTTCTTCTTCTTCTTCTTCTTCTTCTTCTTCTTCTTCTTCTTCTTCTGCTTCTTCCCCTTCTTCTTCTTCTTCTTCTGCTTCTTCCCCTTCTTCTTCTTCTTCTTCTTCTTCTTTCTTACCCTTCTTCTTTTCTTCTTCTTCTTTTCTTCCTTCTTCTTCTTCTTCTTCTTCTTCTTCTGCTTCTTTTTCTTCTTCTTCTTCTTCTTCTTCTTCTTTTCTTCCCCTTCTTCTTCTTCTTCTTCTTTCTTCTTCTTCTTCTTCTTCTTCTTCTTCATTTTCTTCTTCCCTTTCTTCTTCTTCTTCTTCTTCTTCTTCTTCTTTTCTTCCCTTCTTCTTCTTCTTTTTCTTCTTCTTCTTCTTTTCTTCTTCTTTCTTCTTTTTTCTTCTTCTTCTTCTTCTTCTTCTTCTTCCTTCTTCTTCTTCTTCTTCTTCCCCTTCTTCTTCTTCTTCCCCTTCTTCTTCTTCTTCATCTTCTTTTCTTTTCTTCTATTTCTTCTTCTTCTTCTTCTTTTCTTTCTTCCCTTCTTCTTCTTCTTCTTCTTCTTCTTCTTTCTTCCTTCTTCTTCTTCTTCACCTTTTCTTCCCCTTCTTCTTCTTCTTCTTCTTCTTCTTCTTCTTCTTCTTCTTTTCTTCTTCTTCTTCTTCTTCTTCTTCTTCTTCTTCTTCTTCTTCTTCTTCTTCTTCTTCTTCTTCTTCTTCACTTTCTTCTTTTCTTCCCCTTCTTCTTCTTCTTCTTCTTTTTCTTCTTCTTCCTTTCTTCTTCTTCTTCTTCTTCTTCTTCTTCTTCTTCTTCTTCTTCCCTGCTTCTTCTTCTTCTTCTTCTTTTCTTCCCCTTCTTCTTCTTCTTCTTCATTTCTTTTCCCTTCTTCTTCCTTCTTCATCCTTCTTCTTTATCTTTCTTCTTCTTCTTCTTCTTCCTTCTTTTCTTCTTCTTCTTCTTCTTCTTCCCTTCTTCTTCATCTTCTTCTTCTTCTTCTTCTTCTTCTTCTTCTTCTTCTTCTTCTTCTTTCTTCTTCTTCTTCTTCTTCTTCTTCTTCTTCTTCTTCGCCTTCTTCTTCTTCTTCTTCTTCTTCTTCTTCCTTCTTCTTCTTCTTCTTCTTCTTCTTCTTCTTCTTCTTCTTCTTCTTCTTCTTCTTCTTCTTCTTTCTTCTTCTTCTTCTTCTTCTTCTTCTTCTTCTTCTTCTTCTTCTTCTTCTTCTTCTTCTTCCCCTTCTTCTTCTTCTTCTTCTTCTTCTTCTTCTTCTTCCCTTTCTTCTTTCTTCTTCTTCTTCTTCTTCCCCTTCTTCTTCTTCTTCTTCTTCTTCTTCCTTCTTCTTCTTCTTCTTCTTCCTTCTTCTTCTTCTTCTTCTTCTTCTTCCCCCTCCTTCTTCTTCTTCTTTTCTTCTTCTTCTTCTTCTTCCCTTCTTCTTCTTCTTCTTCTTCTTCTTCTTCTTTCTTCTTCTTCTTTTCTTCCCTTCTTCTTCTTTTTCTTCTTTCTTACACTCCTTCTTCTTCTTCATCACCTTTATTCTTCTTTTCTTCCTTCTTCTTCTTCTTCTTCTTCTTTTCTTCTTCTTCTTCTTTTCTTCATTTTCTTTTGCCCTTCTTCTTTCTTCTTCCCACCTTTACTTTCTTCTTCTTCTTCACCTTCTTCTTCTTCTTTCTTCTTCTTCTTCCTTCTTCTTCTTCTTCTTCATTTTCTTGCTTCCTTCTTCATTCTTCTTCACCTTTACTTTCTTCTATCTTCCCTTCTTCTTCTTCTTCTTTCTTTTCTTCCCCTTCTTCTTCTTCTTCTTCTTTTTTCTTCTTCTTCTTCCCCTTCTTCTTCTTCTTCTTCTTCTATTTTCTTCCCCTTCTTCTTCTTCACTTCTTTTCTTCTTCTTCTTCTTCTTCTTCTCTTCTTCCCCTTCTTCTTCTTCTTCTTCTTCTTTACCTTCCCTTTCTTCTTCTTCTTCTTCTTTTCTTCTTCCCCTTCTTCTTCTTCTTCTTTTCTTCAGCTTGCCCTCCTTCTTCTTCTTCTTCTTCACCTTTTTCTTCTTTTCTTCACCTTCTTCTTCTTCTTTCTTCTTCCCCTTCTTCTTCTTCTTCTTCTTTTCTTCCTTCTTCTTCTTCTTCTTCTGCTTCTTCCTTTCTTCTTCTTCTTCTTCTTCTTTCTTTTCTTCCCTTCTTCTTCTTCTTCTTCATTTTCTTCTTCCTTCTTCTTCTTCTTATTCTTCTTCTTTCTTCTTCTTCTTTTTTCTTCTTCTTCTTCTTCTTCCTTCTTCTTCTTCCTTCTTCTTCTTCTTCTTCTTCTTCTTCTTCTTCTCTTCTTCTTCTTCTTCTTCTTCTTCTTCTTCTTCTTCTTTTCTTCTTCTTCTTCCTCTTCTTCCCCTTCTTCTTCTTCTTCTTCTTCTTCTTCTTCCTTCTTCTTCTTCTTCTTCTTCTTCTTCTTCTTGCCTTCCCCTTCTTCTTCTTCTTCTTCTTCTTCTTCCCTTCTTCTTCTTCTTCTTCTTCTTCTTTCTTCCCTTCTTCCCCTTCTTCTTCTTTTCTTCTTCTTCTTCTTCTTCTTCTTCTTCTTCTTCTTCTTCTTCTTCCCCTTCTTCTTCTTCTTCTTCTTCTTCTTCTTCCCCTTCTTCTTCTTCTTCTTCTTCTTTTTCTGCTTCTTCTTCTTCTTCTTCTTCTTCCTTCTTCTTCTTCTCCTTCTTCCTTCTTCTTCTTCTTCTTCTTCTTCTTCTTCTTCCCCTTCTTCTTCTTCTTCTTCTTCTTCCCCTTCTTCTTCTTCTTCTTCTTTCTTCTTCTTCTTTCTTCTTCTTCTTCCTCTTCTTCTTCTTCTTCTTCTTCTTCTTCTTTTCTTCCCCTTCTTCTTCTTCTTCTTCTTTTCTTCTTTTCTTCTTCTTCTTTTCTTCCCCTTCTTCTTCTTCTTCTTCTTCCTTCTTCTTCTTCTTCTTTTCTTCGTTTTCTTCCCTCTTCTTCTTCTTCTTCTTCTTTTTCTTCACTTCTTCTTCTTCTTCTCTTTTTATCCCCTTCTTCTTCTTCTTCTTCTTCTTCTCCTTCTTCTTCTTCTTCCCCTTCTTCTTCTTCTTCTTCTTATTCTTCTTCTTTCTTTTCTTCCCCTTCTTCTTCTTCTTCTTCTTTTCTTTCTTCCTTCTTCCTTCTTCTTCTTCTTCTTCTTCTTCTTCCTTCTTCTTTCTTCTTCTTCTGCTTCTTCCTTCTTCTTCTTCTTCTTCTTCTTTTCTTCTTCCTTCTTCTTCTTGCTTTATTCCCTTTCTTCTTCTTCTTCTTCTTCCTTCTTCTTCTTCCTTCTTTTCTTCTTCTTCTTCTTCTTCCTTCTTCCCTCTTCTTCTTCTTCTTCTTCTTCATCACCTTTACTTCCCTTCTTCTTCTTCTTCTTCTTCTCTTTTCTTCCCTTCTTCTTCTTCCTCTTCTTCTTTTTCCTCTTCTTCTTCTTCTTCTTCTGCTTCTTCTTCTTCTTCTTCTTCTTCTTCTTCTTCTTCTTCTTCTTTCTGTTTCTGTTTCAGATGTTATGACAGACACAATAGTCGTGATTCTGTAGATTATATTCGGCTAAAAAATCGAAAAGCTGTTGCTACAAGTCGGAAAGCCAATAAAACAGCTGTTAGGGTTGGCTTCAAATAATTACAAAAACAAAGAAAACAAAAGCTGATAAATATTTCTAACTTTTTCTTTATACACACGGAATATTCTCGGCATGAGATTTCCTTTTTTTATAAAGTCGATTTTTCGCTTCCCCCAAAACATTCATACATTCTGCAATGAAGGCAAGAAATATAATTTTAAACAAATATAAAAACAAACGGGAATAAGATTTTTAAACGAAAACCACCTTTAAAATTCCCACGTTTTATTTCTGAACAAACGAATCTCACGTACATAAAGCAATAATAGGAATTTTTAGGCACAAAAGAAATACCACTGTCCCAAAATAAATTTTAAATTCACAGCATTAGATATATTTACAGATGTAACAATTATGAAGTGTCTTCTTTGTTCCTACTGATCGTGAGCGATCATGGCTCTTCACAACCTCCTTGTTGTAGTCATCTGTTATTTTTTACCAAGACTACACCGTTCCGCTATCCAGTCACACAAGCCTTTGCATGTGGCTTTTAATTTCGATATATCTCTAGAGTGTTAAATTCTCGAAGCCCTCTTTCCTCATTCTGTGTCCAAGAAATTTCGACTCTCTTTCAGATTCTGTGCATACGTGTCCTTTTTGTTTTCAATTTCCACAAGACTTCTTCCTTATGTTTGAGATCCAAAGACCGCAGGAAGACACAGAAATGAGAAGGTCAAACAGGAAGAGAAAATTTGTCGAACCCCTGATTATCAACCATAAGAGACAAAAATACTAACTCCCCCCAAAAAGGGATCTAAGGAGGGGGTGTTATGGGGTCCTCCCCTTTTTCATATAAGTGGACTCGACTAGAGTGTTACTGGGACTGCTGCCGTTAAATACCCAGAGTCAGTCAGAATATAGAGAGAGTGAGCAGATATTGTGATTGAGTTGGAGGTAGAGTAATAGTGTGAGGTAACCGCTTGTAGAAGTCACAGTTACAAGCACGTAGACTCTAAGGAAGTCCTACTTCGAGACTGTGTGTGTGTATATATATATATATATATATATATATATATATATATATATATATATTATTATTATTATTATTGCTACTAACCGAGTTTCTGGATTTACTAACAGTATTACTCATTGTATTATTGTGCAAATACATTTAATTTCTTATCTTTATTTCTTGCGTTTGTCATTCATTGTAGACCGAATTTCATCTCGGAATCCAGAACAAACTGGCGACGAAGATTCGAACAAGTCGGAAAGCCAATAAAACAGCTGTTAGGGTTGGCTTCAAATAATTACAAAAACAAAGAAAACAAAAGCTGATAAATATTTCTAACTTTTTCTTTATACACACGGAATATTCTCGGCATGAGATTTCCTTTTTTTATAAAGTCGATTTTTCGCTTCCCCCAAAACATTCATACATTCTGCAATGAAGGCAAGAAATATAATTTTAAACAAATATAAAAACAAACGGGAATAAGATTTTTAAACGAAAACCACCTTTAAAATTCCCACGTTTTATTTCTGAACAAACGAATCTCACGTACATAAAGCAATAATAGGAATTTTTAGGCACAAAAGAAATACCACTGTCCCAAAATAAATTTTAAATTCACAGCATTAGATATATTTACAGATGTAACAATTATGAAGTGTCTTCTTTGTTCCTACTGATCGTGAGCGATCATGGCTCTTCACAACCTCCTTGTTGTAGTCATCTGTTATTTTTTTGCAAGACTACACCGTTCCGCTATCCAGTCACACAAGCCTTTGCATGTGGCTTTTAATTTCGATATATCTCTAGAGTGTTAAATTCTCGAAGCCCTCTTTCCTCATTCTGTGTCCAAGAAATTTCGACTCTCTTTCAGATTCTGTGCATACGTGTCCTTTTTGTTTTCAATTTCCACAAGACTTCTTCCTTATGTTTGAGATCCAAAGACCGCAGGAAGACACAGAAATGAGAAGGTCAAACAGGAAGAGAAAATTTGTCGAACCCCTGATTATCAACCATAAAGAGACAAAATACTAACTCCCCCAAAAGGGATCTAAGGAGGGGGTGTTATGGGGTCCTCCCTTTTTCATATAAGTGGACTCTGACTAGAGTGTTACTGGGACTGCTGCTGTTAAATACCCAGAGTCAGTCAGAATATAGAGAGAGGAGCAGATATTGTGATTGAGTTGGAGGTAGAGTAATAGTGTGAGGTAACCGCTTATAGAAGTCTCAGTTACAAGCACATAGACTCTAAGGAAGTCCTACTTTGAGACTGTGTGTGTGTGTATATATATATATATATATATATATATATATATATATATATATATATATATATATTATTATTATTATTATTATTACTACTAACCGAGTTTCTGGATTTACTAACAGTATTACTCATTGTATTATTGTGCAAATACATTTAATTTCTTATCTTTATTTCTTGCGTTTGTCATTCATTGTAGACCGAATTTCATCTCGGAATCCAGAACAAACTGGCGACGAAGATTCGAACCCACGCGAAAAAGAAAAGATCAACAAAAGAAAAATCTTGCCTCGTCGTCCAACAAGCAAATTGGCACACACACGGGAAGAAAAAAAAAACAACAAATTCGCGCCGAGCGATTCGAACTCACACAAGTAGAAATAGAAAAATCCGTCCCTCGTCCACAACAAATTGGCGACAACGAGTTACGAGGAGTAAAAAATACGTAAAATTGAGTTATCATGGAAGATTTTAAAAATATTTTGGTAGAACTGATAAAATACCAAAATGATCAACAATTACAACTCCAAGTACGAATGGAAGAAAAATGGCAAAAGCAATTATTACAAACGCAAAAGGAAAATCAAGGAAGACAAACAGAGCTCCAGGAACTAATATTGAAAATAGCGGGCAACAAGCAATTAGATATTGAAAAAGAAGCAACATTTTCGCAAGACGCAGTATGAAATACTATAGAGATTTTCAAATATTCCTTAGATGAGGACAAAAATTTTGGAGATTACTTCTGAAGACATGAAGATATCTTTAACATCGACTGTCAAAATTGGACAGAAGCAAAAAAGCTACGTCTATTGCTTAGAAAATTAAGAACTGAAGAATATTCAGATTTCGTGGATTATATCTTGCCAAAAAAGTCGAACGAATTAACATTTGACGAAGCAGTGACATGTCTTAAAGAGCTCTTCGGTCCGAAAACATCACTCTTCCACAGGAGGTGGAAATGCCTTAACCTGGTAAAGGGCGATAATGAGGATTATTCCAAGTTTGCCGCAATCGTAAATAAACATTGTGCCGACTTCAAACTAGCGGAATTAACCCCGGACAATTTCAAATGTCTCATCTTTGTTCAAGGGTTAGTTTCGATAAAAGATAGCGAAATGCGCAGAAGAATGCTTTCAAAATTACAAAATGAACCGGGTCTAACATTACAGCAATTATCGGAAGATTGCCAGAGATGTCTAAGTATAAAGAAAGACGCAAAGGACATTGAAGAATCAGCTGTTTCTCATATACGTGAGTTAAACAAAAGTCTACGTTCTTCACCCTCCCCGGAAAGAAAAAGAAAATTTTTTAAGAGGAAAAGTACAACATACAGGACAAATTATGACGAATATCGAAGCAAATATAAGCCCCCACCATCAGCATGTCATCGATTTGGAGGACTACATTGGAACAAGGATTGCCGCTTTAGATATAAAAACTCTCTTGAATGTGGGAAAAAGGGCCACAAGGCATCCCAATGTAGAAATAGAAAAGATACTAATAGAATAAGAGATACAAGGATGAATAACGATGACAACCCCAACGGAAGGAAATATGCGGAACTGGAAATTTTAAATAAAAAAGTTAAATTACAACTGGATTCGGGTTCCGACGTCACGATAATCAACTTGCAGACATGGAGAAAACTCAACAGACCTATCATGTTACACACACAAAAAATTGCCAAGTCGGTTACAGGCAAACGAATAAAATTTGACGGAGAAATAATCGTGAATGTTAAATTTCACGGCAAAACAAAAAAAAACTTAAGATATACGTCATGAAAGATACTGAAAATCTAGTAGGTATCGACTGAATGCAGAAGTTCAACGTTTGGGACCTACCTATCAACTCATTTTGCAAAAAGTTAGAGGTTGAACCATCAGATACTATAAAATTGAAGGAGGAATTATATAATCAATTTCCTGAGGTATTTTCAAGCGGGTTGGGACGATGCAACAAATTTAAGGCCAAAATAGAATTAAAAGAAAACGTCCAACCAATTTTTAGAAAGAAACGAAATGTACCGTTTGCTACTATAGAAAAAATAGACAAAGAATTGGAGAGATTTGAACAAACTGGGATTCTATCAAAAACCGAGTTTAGTGAGTGGGCAGCGCCGGTGGTTTATGTAAAAAGAAGTCAGGAGAAATTCGCGTATGCGCAGATTTTTCGACGGGACTCAACAAGTCAATAAAAGACCACCATTACCCACTACCGAGCCCAGAAGAAATATTTACAAAGCTCAACGGCGGTAAGATATTTTCAAAAATAGATCTAAGTGAGGCTTATCTACAAATCGCAGTACAAGAAGAGAGTATGAAAATCCTTTGCATTAATACGCACAAAGGGTTGTACGGAGTAAAAGTTGCACCTGCAATTTTTCAGCAAACGATGGACACAATGCTAACGGGCCAGAATTTCGCGACCGCTTATCTGGATGATATTCTAATTAAGAGGGCAGAAAACGACGATTCTATGGATACAATCTTCGAAGCGTTTGAGATCCAAAGACCGCAGGAAGACACAGAAATGAGAAGGTCAAACAGGAAGAGAAAATTTGTCGAACCCCTGATTATCAACCATAAGAGACAAAAATACTAACTCCCCCCAAAAAGGGATCTAAGGAGGGGGTGTTATGGGGTCCTCCCCTTTTTCATATAAGTGGACTCGACCAGAGTGCTACTGGAACTGCTGCCGTTAAATACACAGAGTCAGTCAGAATATAGGGAGAGTGAGCAGAGATTGTGATTGAGTTGGAGGTAGAGTAATAGTGTGAGGTAACTGCTTGTAGAAGTCACAGTTACAAGCACGTAGACTCTAAGGAAGTCCTACTTCAAGACTGTATATATATATATATAAATTTCGCTTCAAGATGGAACAGAGCTTACTTTAACTCAATTTAATTCAAATAATTATATTGAAGTTTCGGCTCTTGTTTTGAAACATGAGACCTCTTATGTCGCGAGTTGGAATCATATTTTTAAATAAATAATTATATATATATATATATATATATATATATATATATATATATATATATTATTGCTATTAACCGCGTTCCTGGATTTACTAACAATATTACCCATTGTATTATTGTGTAAATAACTTTAATTTCTTATATTTAATTCTTGCGTTTGTCATTCATTGGAGACCGAATTTCATCTCGGAATCCACAACAATATATATATATATATATATATATATATATATATATATATATATATATGAATGAATAAAGACTGTTTAAAATTTTCCGTGTGAACTCTTTAATATTAAGTAACTATTTACATTGTGCGGACTGTTGTCCCCATCTTTATTATCATATTCACTTCGTTTCGGCTGTTGTACGCACCGGCCTTCTTCGGCAGATATACGTTGGAAGTACAACAGACGAAACATCGTGAATGACTATGAGGACAATAGTCAGAACAAGGTTAATAGTGCCAATAGTTACAAAACCTCATTTCAGAAATATAGGCAGATACTTAAGTAACTATATTACCGTGTACGTGATATATCAGGATGTATATTCCGACTTATCTAACTAGATATATATCTACAGATTCCGTAGCATTTTTGCCTTATTCCAAAGAAATTAACGCAGGTTTTGTGAATAATCAATTATCGATTAATTCTTCTGACTTGAGCAAACTGTTGTGTTGTTTAATGTCATTAGAAAATACATACAATTGTTTGCATTTCGGCACACCTTTGTTTATTTATCCACACCTCGAATAAGTTAGGGTACTTTGATATTATTGGTATCGATTCAAAACGACGAAGCAATCGAGTCATTTCTTTAAATATTGGAAATGTGTTCGCCTGAAGAAACTCAATTTTAATTGAAATGTTATCACTGAAAAATAAAATTAAAAAAAATATTATCTATATTCATCGGACTGTTATCCACATCTTCATTGCCATATTCACAACGTTTCGGCCTTCTTCAGGTGATTGGAATTTTTCTTTAATATCTGTCTACATCTCTGAGATGAGGTATTATGACTACTTGCATTATTTACATTATTCGGACTGTTATCCTCATCTTCAATACCATATTCACAACGTTTCGGCCGTTGTACACTCCGACATTCTTCAGGTGATTGGAATTTCGAAAGAGTTATTTTGCCGATAAGATTTTTACGATAGGTTCGTATGAATAGAATATGGTTATATTTATTTTGTTTTACGGCATATCAGCCTCAGTGGGTTATTTAATGCCTACAAGATTTTTATGATAGGTTCGTATGAATAGAATATGGTTTCGTTTATTTTGTTTTACGGCATACCAACCTCAATGGGTTATTTTATTAATGGTAATATTTTTTTTCAAAAATGTATTGCTGGTAATATTTTTCTCAAAAGTATTACTGGTATTAAAAACGTACTTCTATACTTTCATAGTGTTTTGACGCTTGAGGGGTTACATTTTTACCCATAGCTGCTACCACCCCGTGTCAGGGCGGACTTGGAAACCCCAGCAATTAAGAGGTGATTCCACGCTTCTCAAAACCTCCTGAACACAGGCCTTGCTGTCGGTTGCAGTTTATCGTCTTACCCAGAACGTGGATGTAGTTTATCGTCACACACAGAACGGTCAAATTCTGGGGACGCATCAGGCATCAGGTCATGATTCCAGCCCCACTTTCGAAAGAGAGTTACTACCTGAGAGGCAGCTCTATGGGGATCAAGATAATGTTAAATTTGAAACCTTCTGGGACAGGAACGTATACAAGCTGATATTTAAATGTTGATAAAGAAACTTGGGGAGAAAGAAATTAGAAGACAAGCAGAAAAAATTTCGAATGAAATTTTGTGTTTAATTAATTGATTTTTTTTTTCACTTTAGCAACATTTCTTTATTTTCACTATTTAAGTAAGAATTGCTTCGTATTCGATTAGTTAAATGTATTGTTTGTCGAGGGCGTTAACCCACTCTAAGAACAACAAAATTCGATTAAAAAAAAACTAGCCAGACTGTGTATACATCCACAAGACTCTAGTTTTATACAATGATGGCAGATAACATATATATATATATTCAAAGACAAAAGAGTCTAATTATCCAATTTCACAGAAAATAAAACATTTCTTTTATGTGAAACTCCTATAAAGAAATAATGTGCGGGCGGTGTAGCAGTTATTAGCACGTAAATTGGAATCAGAGTTCAAATTCCAGCCAAATGTACTCAAGAATGGAATCAATCTATTTTCCCCCTCGAGCTATGGGTTATATATCAAGATATACTGGTCTCTTTAGTCTTGGTTAGGAACCAGTATAAGACAAAGATTACTCTGAGTTCAAAATCCTGGAGAAGTATAACAATCGTGTATATTTCACAAGAAGTCAGGGCAATTCACTGATAATAGACAAAATAACTGTGTGGTAAGCAAGAGCATTACAAAAATAAAACATAATACTCAGAGGCGCATAGGTAAAGTTAAACATGTTATCCTGAAACTAAGCATAGTATTAAGTAGTATTAAGAAATAGAAAATTCTCCCTGAAAACAAAAAAAAAGTGCGCTGAAATACTATTTACTGTAGAATCCCTGACAACCGGACTGAGAAGGCCTTCCGGATATGAGGAATTGGTTGCAAAGTCCGGATAGGAGGGATTCCGGATATTAGGGATTCCGGATAGGAGGGATTCCGGATATGAGGAATTGGTTGCAAAGTCCGGATAGGAGGGATTCCGGATATTAGGGATTCCGGATAAGAGTGATTCCGGATATAAGGAATTGGTTGCAAAGTCCGGATATGAAGGGTTTTATTTAGATTAAAATAAAATAACTGAAATCAGGTTTAACATTTATTTTCAATGTTTTATATTAAACAAAATACGAAATTGATTTTAAGGAAAAAGAAATAAGTTATCTAATGTTAATGAAAATTAATTAAATTAATTATGCCACGTGTGCAAAACAAATAATGTAACGAGGATTTTTTAATCACTGTTGCATAATGATTCCTTTTCTTCTAATGTCATTCCCAAATTTTTCCGCATTCCGTTTTGCTTTTGTTCTTGAAATTTTTCAAACGAAACACTACATACATTATTGCAATCGTCATAGTTGAATGCTGGCCTTCTTTCCATAAAACTGACAACATTTTCAATACCTTTTTCAATTTCAGTCCAGATTTCATCGCAATCATGCATCTCGTCGCCATCTTGTTGCAGATGTGTTTTGTTTTCATCCTTTCCTCTTATTCCCATCATGTGTTGCACCAATACAAGTCATTAGGGTGAAATAAGCATAAGCAATTATCCAAAGCAAATTTCCAAACAGAAATTTCAAATCAGTTACATATCACCCAAATAGTTCAAATGTACGCATCAAAATCATGTCCGAATATGAGGCACTCCGAATACGAGGCTTTCCGGATATGAGGGATTCCAGATATGAGAGATTCTACTGTGATATTTAATCCAATAGATGGCAATGGATGATGAAATATTTCCTTGCAGATGAAGAAGATACTTCAAGCAACAATGATGTTTTACTAATGCCTAGAATACCATGGACAGAGCATATGAGTAACCAAGAAGTTTTAAAGAAAACAGAAGCTACAAGGAAGCTGATACAAACAATAAGAAAGAAATAATTTTATTCATAAGGGTCAAATAATGAGGAAAGAGGATCTGGGGAACTTAACACTCATAGGATACACTGAAGGCACGAGAAACAAGGGGAAGACGTAACATACTTAAGAATTTTGTTAATAAATAGCAGAAAAAAACATACACAAAGAAGAAAGAAATTGTGTAGAGCCGTCATCGACTATTCCAGGAGCGATATGGCATATAAAAGGAGTATAGGTTCGCATGAGAAAGGTATGTTGTCTGTGTATAAGTAGTAGCAGTAGGAATTACTTACTAGCTGTTGAAATTGACCTAGTTTGGACACCTTCATATCTGCCCTGTTGTATGCTCGTGGCTGCTCTTGGGAATGAAAATAAATTTACTTCCTGTTCTCTGACAATTCATTTTTTTCTTTTGGGAATATATTTGAAAAAAATCTTCTGAAATTATGAAGAATAGTGTACAAGGTTCATTCAAAAATTTTCAAGACACACCCAGAAAGAGTTGTAGAAGCAAGACAGTTTTAAAAATGTCTCAATATAGTCCTGCTTGATTTCACTGCAATTGGTCTAACGATGCATTACAATCCTATCAGGGAAGGTGACATCCTAATACTTAAAACAAATGAGGTGCACGCAGTCGGTATTTGCGTTTAGGAAACTGGAAGAAGTCAGATGGAGCTAAGTATGATGCATAAGGGGGATGGGATATCAATTTAAAGACACAATTGGCTGATATAGCAACTGCAACCTGCACAGTGAGGGCCAGCGGATTATCTTGGATTCAGTTTCCCTCTTCATTTCGACTTGTTTGCTTCCTGCAGTTGTCTTAATTCTGATGCATAGCACTGCCTATTAACAGTGTTTCCCTTTTCCGTGTAGTCTATCAGAATCCCCAGAAAACGGAAGCCATCACCTTTCCAACAGATGCTGCCTGCTTGAACTTCTTTGGGGATGGAGAGCCAGGGTGTCTTCTGTGTTTGCTTTGAATCTTTGATTCAGGTTCGAAGTGGTTAACTCGGGTTTCATCTTGAGTTACAAACCTGCGGTAGAAATTCTCAGGGTCATTCCAAAAGCGAGTCAAACGTGACGTAGCAATGTCAAGCCTTATCAGTTTCTGCTCTGGTGTCAGCATTCTTAGGACCAATCTTGCAGACAGCTTGCTCATAGCCAAGATCTCAGTTAAAACAGTATAGGCCCAACCGGAACTAATGGCTATGGATTTAGCTAACTATATTGGATAGTAAGACGTCTGTCATCCAAAATCATGAGGTGAATGGCATCAATTTGTTTATCAGAGGCTGAGATTCTTGGACGTTCTGACCGAGGGTCACCTTCTGTGCTGTCCCTGCCTTTCTTGAATTCCATCGTCCAATTCTTCACAGTTGCATTAAAAGACCCGGATATAGATAGATAGATAGATAGATAGATAGATAGATAGATAGATAGATTCATTTTCATTTTAAAAAGACACGGATAGATAGATAGATAGATAGATAGATAGATAGATAGATAGATAGATAGATAGATTCATTTTTTTAAAAGACACGGATAGATAGATAGATAGATAGATAGATAGATAGATAGATAGATAGATTCATTCATTTTATTAAAAGACACGGATAGATAGATTCATTTTATTAAAAGACACGGATAGATAGATAGATAGATAGATAGATAGATAGATAGATAGCAAGGGAAATCCTCAACAAGTGTTTGTATCATGCTCCTTGAGTGTCATATCTTTCTTTTGCAGATAATTTATGACTGCTCCGACCTTTGATGTGTCCATTTTTAGATTTCTCGCACACCTCTCACCTTTGTATGGGCCTCACCTGCACAGAAAGTAAGACAGAAATCTGAATTACTTTTTGAAGTGTTAGTGTGTTGCCACACCAAAAATGTTCAGCTATTGCTCTTTCTGGGCGAGGCTTAACACATTTAATGACCCTCGTATTTTCTTTCTTCAATAAATTAGATGGTGCATCATAGGATTTGTTTTTCTTTTCTAAGTTTAATAAACCCCACCGGGAATATGGAATTAATAAACAGATAATATTAAATGTAACAAATGAAAGAATATATTTCCCTACTAAGAGAAGCAATAATTCGTTATACAGATCGCATGCAAGAAAGAGATTTTTAGCTCATAAAAACCTTGACACCTATGCTGGAAAAATAGGATTTCACAATTCTTTTATATTTCTTTGCTACCGAGAAAAAAAAAAGTTAACATAGACTTTATTCTCCTTTTAATTTAATTTTTTTTTTACTGAAAGCGAAAAATAATTCTTCTGATACTTTTCAACGAAATCGGGCAATTATATTCTCTTTCGCACCTGCAGATGTTTCCGATTCAATTATGTCACTTTTATGTTTTCATACATTTTTTGTATTTCATACACCATTCATTTCCTTCACAAATTAAACGCTAATTTTCCTCTGCCATTTTTAGTTAGCTGAGCATGGTATGGCATACAGCAAGCCAAATGGTGAGAGGAATATAGTGTTGCGTCAATCTGTTTTATTTCTCGAGGGCCTGTAGGTTTAAGAAATCATCATTTAAAATCCTATCTTTTATTAAGCATCAAAAAAGTGATTTATCATCCAATCTGGAAATTTGTAACGATTTCAAATATATTCACACTACTTACATTGCTCGGACTGTTGTCCTCATCTTTATTGTCATATTCTGTCGTTGTACGCTCCGGCCTTCTTCAGGTGATATCCACTGAGCCACGTGTCCGTGGCCCAGTGGATAAAGCATTGATTGAATTAATCCATTGATTTGACCCAAAGAGTTCTGAGTTCAATACCTGGACACTGCAGAGGTGAACAGGAACTTGAGTTCTGAATCTGAGAGATCTAGAAAAAAAGGCATAGCACGTGGAACTAGAATAACCTACCCCGGTGGACGAGTTACAGGTTTCGGTTCGAAATTCCAACATATAGCACCTGAAGAAGACCTGAAACTAGAACGGCCGAAACGTCGTGGATATTACAATGAAGATGAGGACAACAGTGTGAACTATAAAAAATATTCTATAAATTATCCAATTTTTGGTTGTTCTGTTTGAGGACTATTTTTTTGAAGAGAAAATTTTTATAAGAGGTGGGGTTGCCTATACTGATGCTATAGGTGTTTATAGTTGGGATAAGAATGATCTTGAACAGAAAATAAGTATCATCTATCAAGTATTCCAAGAAAAAGGACTGAAGATAAATGTTTCTAAATTAGAATCTATGTGTTGGAATTGGAATATAACCAACGATGCCCCTTCCCTGGATTCACCATAGAAAAAGTGAAATTAGTAAATAATAGACACTTCAAATACAGCCCCATCGGCTGGCGGTTGTTACTTTGAAGATTTATAACCACGCATTTATTTCCATTTAATATTTAATTTAAACTCTTAATATTCTTTCTATGTCAAAAAACTTTAATATTTCGTAATTTTAACCATGAATCTTGTTTTCAATCCAATATTCTGTATTTATCGTCATTTAAAGAATGCGACACCGTGCATATGTGGTAATAAATAAAATGTTCACATTTCTTATTCAAACTTTCCCGGGGACTACATTCACTCTTCATGGCCATTTACTGTAAGACTGTATCATTTCTTAAAAGACTTTATTTTTTATTAAAAATAAAAATAGCTACTTCCAGAAATAGTCCTTTTTTGTCATTAGTTTTTTTTTCTTGGTGCGACACGTTATTACTGTTTTATAGACACACATTCAGAAACAGAGACGCATACATGTATACGCGTACACACAGGCACAAACACACACACAAACACACGCACAAAACACACACACACACATGTATATATATATATATATATATATATATATATATATATATATATATATATATATATATATGTTTGGATAGATGTGAGTTTGTGACCCTGGGTTTCACGCTTTAGCGATTGTCTGACGATCGCTAAAGCGTGCAACAAGGTCACAAACTCACATCTATCCAACCAAATATGTTAACTCTATCTCTGATATTGAGCGCTTTCTAATAAGTACCGCGCATATAATATATAAATAATTATACATATATATATTTATTTATATTTATATACACATTTCACACACACACACACACACACACACACACACACATATATATATATATATATATATATATATATATACAGACTGTCTATAAAGTTCGTGTGCACTTTAAAAATTTACAACTTTATTTGTGTTTGCGAGAGATAATTTGTAAAAAGGATTACAAAGAAGTAAGTCTGTATTTTTAAGGTTTTATTGAAATTTTATTTAAGTTTCCACATGTCCTCCATCATTTTTTCTATGAATGCAACACTTCCGTCGCTGATACATGGCCTTCCAGACGGTGGCTTCTCATGGACGAATCCCGTCTCTTTAAATTTTTTCATCCCTTTAGCAATAGTGTTCGTATGAGGTGGTTCTTTATTGTATTCAATTCTAAACTTTCTTTGTACAGCAACAGTAGATTTTAGTTCAGCCAACCAAAGGACACTGTTTACTTTTTCCTCAGTTGAAGTCATGGATCAAATATTTCTATCGCAAATACAAATAAAGTTCTAAATTTTTTAAAGTGCACACGAATTTTATGGACACCCTGTATATCTGGGGATTCTTGGCAAAATCCAAAGACGACTCTGTAATGTAATCGATCCTGAGAAGGTATCTAGACTTCAGTCATTTTCCCACCGACGTGACGTGGCTCCTGTCTACAAATATTTTCATGGCAGTTCTTCTGATGTGGTTTCCCCCTTGGTGTCTAGATCAGATATAGCGAATTTAGTATGGGAGAAAAGGAAATGGAAATATAATAGGCGATGCTAGATGTTATTTCGCCCAAATTCTTAAAACACCAAAACATTAAACTGAAAACTTGAGTTATGTTCTTAAAAGGTCCACTCAGATCGAGCTATTCATATGGATGTCATGCATAGCGCAAAACCCGTTCAGAAATATCTAAACTGTCAACTTTATTCAACCGCTTTCTAAGATCAATGGGTAGAAATGGCTTTGAGTGAGTGAATCGTATGTGTCTTGATGAAGAGCACACTTCTCCAAACCTTGTAGACTGGTGGTACAGAATCACAAAGAACTATAGCAAATAACACAAACCTGTTACAGTTTTGTGTATATATATATATATATATATATATATATATATATATATATATATATAGGTGTAACTAGTGAGTTAGTCAAAATGACTTAATTCTCTTTATAGTCTACCAATAGAAGATTAACCAATCAAAAGCCGCAGAACATTGTATCCGTCGTGTATAAAGGCGGCCATCTTTGTTTACCCTACCGGAATGACCAGAGCCAACTTGTCAGGCGAGCATGACAGAAGGAAGAACTACGCTCTGCTATTTTGCTGCGATATCCACTGCTAACCTGAACTACGCTTTCCTACTGTCTCCGAAATATTCATTGCCAACCTCTGGATTCTATACTCGAAGACGACCGTTATGAATTTGTAACAAAACCACATATCTTGAGGACTAGCAACAGCAGTAAAAAATAAAAAGGATATCACATGTGCTTCAAGTGAAAATAATGACATTCCATATTACTTCAAATAAAAGGTTAGGAAAGGGAAGAAACATCAATACTGGAAATTGCGATAATAACGCAGTTATGTGCCATGCGTGATACACGCTTACGCGATCATGTATCTTTCGATGCAGATTTTTTTCCCTGCAGTATGTTGCCATTTCTTTCTGCGGTAGACCAACAAGTTTATAGAACCCGGTCTGTCCTGCTGTATTTACCCAGTGGGAGAAGAAGAGGATTCATACATTTCCCAAGGGTATTAACACGTAAGTGGATATTATGGATTCGACTGGAATTCGAACTCGGCTCTCCGATTCCTCAATCCCAACCGCTATCCATTACTCCATTGTGATTTCGTTAGCCGCGATAACAGCTAATGAACTTGAAAAAACTTATTTTCTTGAAAAATTGATTTAAGAGAAAGATTTTATAAATTTCAACATAAATCACATTATTGTCATAATTACAGTGTTTATCCTTTTCGGAAATATTAATTGCTAACATGTGCGTGTTATATTTTGACGTTTTTCGTTATGGTGGGGTATACAGTACAAATGGTAAAAAAGAAACAATTCATAGCAGATTAGAGGTTTAAGAAAATATATATATATATATATATATATATATATATATATATATATATATTACGATTAAAATAGTAATACAGATAAATACCAATTATATCAATTCAACCGGTTTGTTGGTCTTTTCAGATCAAAGCAAAAATAGAGAACTGAAAATAACCTTATTATACAGGGTGTCCATAAAGTTCCTGTGCACTTTAAAAAATTATAACTTTATTTTTATTTGCGATAAAAATAATTTGTAAAAAGGATTAGAAAGAAGTAAATCTATATTTTTTAAGGTTTTATTGAAATTTTATTTAAGTTTCTACATGTCCTCCATCATTAACAATACAAAGGGTAAAACAATTTTGCAGTTCACGGAAAACATTTGCCAACTGATTTACAATAATGCCTGAAATCTTATTAGTTATTTTAGTTTTCAAATCTTCTAATGAACTAGATTTGGTTGCATACACAATTGTTTTCACATGCCCCCATAAAAAAAATGTAATGGAGTCAAATCTTTCCTCAGTTGAAGCCAAGGATCAAATTGATTCTGGAAAAAAGAAAATATTTTTTTACTTATCTAAAAATTGTTGCAAATTTTGTGGTTAAGAATTATTCAGTAACTATACTTAAAACCAGGTACATTAAACTTTATAACATTTTTTACAGATTATTTCTATCGCAAATACAAATAAAGTTATAATTTTCTAAAGTGCACACGAACTTTATGGACATCCTGTATTTCGGTGTTACCGTCTTACGGTAATATATATATTTTTGCTAGCCCGCTTTTTGTTAATTTTTTTCTTATAACATGCAATTGATGTCTGCTTTTATAGCTGTAATCAATATAAAGCGCGTAAAAGATGTTTCTCAAGTTTTTTTTTTCCGAAAGCGTTGAACATACAACTAGACTTATACATGAGTATATATGGGGGAATGCTAGGATTTTTTTTTTTTTTCGTTTTTATTTTCTTTAATACTTTTTTGTTTGTTTTCTCTTACATTTTTTGGAGTGTTCATTCCTACTTCTGCCAAATCACCGAATATATATAGATCATGCTGACCTTCTTGAAACTGACGAATTGTTTTGAATTTCTCCATTCTGTTTTTTTTTTCCCTTGATTGTTTTCTTTCTTCTTTGTTTCCCAAACTCATTGTTTCCCGAGTTTTGTAGTTTTGTTTCATTGTTTTAAATCCCATATTTCGCGTATATCGGTGAATATCAGCTTCTTTCGAAAACCCACTTTTCAATTTAGAAATAGGATTATCGATTAAAATTTTTTACTCCTCTTTCTTTTTTTTTTAATTCTTTTTTTGGGGGGTGGGGAGGTCCTTTCTTTATTTCTTTTCAATCAGAAAATCTCATATATTTTTCTCATTCCTATTTCATTTTCATCTTCACTTTTTATTTCAATTTTTTTCTTCCTTTTTTTTATCTTTCTTCTTTTCTTTGTTTTTTCTTCAACAAATCTCTCCTTTTTCCGTAAATTCTTTGTACTGTTTTTTTCAGCTGAATGGCTTGTCTTTCTTTCAATTTTCTTTCTGAGTTCTCTAATCTTTCGAGTTTTTTTTTTAATTTGTTTTTTTTAAGAATATATTTACTGTTTTTCTTTCTTTCTTTCTTTCATTTTTCCTTCCTTCTTTCTTTCTTTTTTCTTTCTAAGCAAAATTTCATTACTTTCTCGCATTTCTCGTTTCTTTCTTTTTTCTTTTTTCCTTTTTGTTCTTCTTTCTTTTTAATTTTTCTTTTTTCAAATTTTCACTTTGTCTGTTTCCTTCTTTCTTTTAATAATTTGAGAAAAAAAACTTTTAATGAAAGAAAGAAAGTGTTTGTTAGACCTTTTCTTCTTTCTCTAATTTCTAAAAGAAACAAAAAATCAAAGTGAAAAGTGCCATTAGAAATTCTTATTGGAAAGAAATATCGAAATAAAGTGTCTTTCCTTCTAATAATTTTTCT
Organism: Acanthosepion pharaonis; assembly: GCA_903632075.3. Taxonomy (NCBI): domain Eukaryota; kingdom Metazoa; phylum Mollusca; class Cephalopoda; order Sepiida; family Sepiidae; genus Acanthosepion; species Acanthosepion pharaonis. The sequence continues at coordinate 1,157,688 of CAHIKZ030002035.1, read as the reverse complement.
TCTTTCTCTAATTTCTAAAATAAATAAATAAGAAAGAAAGAAACAAACAAACAAAGATAGGGAAATTTTTATTACAATTTCTTTTTAGAAAATAAAAAAAAGAAAGAAATTGTCTTTTTTTTTCCCTAAGAATTACTCTTCTTTCTATAATTTCTGTTTTGCTTCCTCCTCTTTCCTTTCACTTTCTT
>CAHIKZ030002035.1:1110000-1152500 GCA_903632075.3 Acanthosepion pharaonis | reverse complement strand
GCTTGGTGAGAGTAGTTGTGGCTCCAGGGGGCACAGTCCTATGGTTACAGAGAACTCAGTAGAGTTCCACCACGATGCATGAGTCCCAAATATAGGACGAAAACGGCCGTCCATTGCTTTCTGCATTCTGTTGAAGTTTCTATCAGACTCGATGAATTAATTAAATATATGTGTGTGTGTGTATTTAGGCATCAGTCATTCTTTCATGCAAATTTCATTAAATACGACAGACAAGGTGCTTTTGTTTAGTTTTTTTATACAATTTCTCATGCGATCTAATATTTTTTTTTTCTTTTTGGATGATAAATTATATAAAAACTATCCGAATGTTCTTTTTATCCGAGCGCTTTCGGCTATACATTTAGCAATCTTCAAGGATTAAATATTTTAACTGTTAAATAAGAAATAGTTTGTTGCACGCATGTTTTATAAAATGTTTTCATTTTTCAAAACATGGTCAAAATATTATGTCCATGTTCATAGTTAATGTTGGTTTTTTGTTTTTATTAATAAGGTTTCCATTATTTTTAGCTATTTTTGCGTCTAGATGATGTTATTATATTAGTGTTGTCAACAAGTATGTTATGAATAGTGTCCGGTAAGTCTGCATGAATATTTAAATGAGACTTAATTGGGCTATGGTCAGAAACGTGTTTTAACACCTTTCTGATCATTGCTGAATTAATAACACACACACACACACACACACACACACACACACATATATATATATATATATATATATATATATATATATATATATATATATATATATATACACTACATACAGCCATCAATTAAAATGCAAATAAATCAATGAGTTATAATTCGAAAACTGCAAAAAAGACTGTAAATGATTTGGATGTAAAATCATACCATAAAACCGTTCGTTTTCAAATTCAAATTTGTCAGATTCACGGTCTGTGTGAGACATACTTTTCGTGAAAAAATGATTAAATCCAGCTACCTGAGAGATACGGAATCCAGTTACTTGAGAGATACGGAATAATACTATATATATATATATATATATATATATATATATTTAAAAAAAAATGAATTTCTTTTTTGTATGACCATTTTTTTTTTTTTTTTTGCAGGACCTAGGTACTTTTCGGCCGACGCTTCATCAGGGTCTTTCGTTGGCAAATGATTTTAAACAAACAATGAAAATGAAAAGAACGCCAAAATGGTATGGTTGGAACACGTCTAAAACTTTACGAAGATATATATACGTAAAATTAAAATAAATTTACGATTAAAATAAATGCGTAAATAATAAATTAATAATAATGAACCAACCTGAGCAGTAAAATAGAAAAATAAGTTGCTCATATATCAAAAAAATAAATTTAGCGATCGTGAAAAATTCTCCTTTTTTTAGAAAGCGATGGTTTAAAATAATTTGAGACAGATGGCTTCCAAAAATAGACAGATGATATTTGGACCTGCCTACGCATATAATTGAAAACGAGTCCATTGTGAAACGTTTTTGAGCATGACTCATTTTCTAATAGGTGCTGCCTGATGAAGCGTTGGCCGAAAGGTAAATTTGGTACCTAGGTCCTGTCCTGCAAAAAAAAAAAAAAAAAATGGTCATACAAAAAAGAAATTCATTTTCTTTAAATCATTATATTTGTTTTGTGGTATCAAAACATTATTCCAATATATATATATATATATATATATATATATATATATATATATATATATATATATAAATATTAAAAATAATGGAAGCTTTTAATAATAAAAAGAAAAGGCCAACTCTTAACAATATTAACTACGAACAAGGCCAAAATGGGCAAACTGTATTCGGAAATTAAAAACATCTCTACAACACATCACGCACACCCAATTAAGCTGAAAAATCGAATCATCATTGATAATGGCTAAAGGTATAGCCGAAAGCGCTCGGAAATATAAAACATTTGGACAGTTCTTACACACCCTTTGTCTAGAAAAGAAAGCTCTTGTTAGAACACAAGAAAAATTAAATAAAAAGCTTAACCGCAGTACCTTGTCTGTCGTTTTTAATGAAACATGCATAAACGAAGGATTGCTGCCCAAATATACAAATATATATATATATATTGACGATGTCAACATAAATGAAACTTATGCTTAACATCAGAAAGAATCAGTTGAGGTTTCTGAGACACGGAATGAGGAAGGAGGGCTTGGAAAATTTGATACCTACAAGGTTTGGTTTGGTTTATTTTATTTTACGGCATATCAACCTCAATGGGTTATTTAATGCCGTCAACATTTTTAGAATAGATTCGTATGAATAGAATAGGTATTCATTGGTTTAGATTGGTCTGGCTTATTTTGTTTTACGGCATATCAACCTCAATGGGTTATGTAATGCTGACAACATTTTTTAGGATAGATTCATATGAATAGAATATGTATTCTTTGGTTTAGATTGAATGGGTTATTTAATGCCGACAAAATATTATTGCTGGTCATATTTTGTTTTGTCAAAAATCTGTTTCTGGTGTATTTCCTTCAAAATTTTATTGCTGGTAATAATTTTTTTTCTCAAAAATGTATTACTGAAAATAGTTAACTATTTGCCCACAGCTAGGACCTAACAGGTGATACCACCCCGGGTCAAGGTGGACCTGGGAACACAAGCAATTAAGAGGTGTCTTCAACGTTCCTCAAAACCTGATCAGAGGCCTTAATGCTGGACGTAGTTTAACCTCTTACCTTAGGACGGATACCCACAAGGCAGCGAGACAAAAGAAAAGCTACGCACAATATACCTTGAGTGAATAGATGGCGAAATAGGGTATGCTACACATGACAAAAAGAAAAATTATTGAGCGCTACAAGAGACATGAAATTGTGGCGGGCTGTGATCATAAATGTACAAGAATACGCAGTGCACTGTTTTTTTTTCTTCTAGTTTTATTTGCAGTCAACTACATCAAGAATGGTGCAACCACATGAATTCCAATAAATAGTAAACTTTTGAATTCTGAAATTCCTGGTCATGGGTATGACGATAAACTTCACGAGGCAGCAAGGCCTCTGATTGGGAGATTGGAGGTTTTGAGGAGCGTGGAACCACGTCTTAATTGCTAGTCCTGGGGATGATGATAGACTACATCGGGCAGCATGGCCTCTGATTGGGAGATTGGAGGTTTTGAGGAGAGTAGGACCACGTCTTAATTGCTAGTCCTGGGGATGACGATAGACTACATCGGGCAGCAAGGCCTCTGATTGGGAGATTGGAGGTTTTGAGGAGCGTGGAACCACGTCTTAATTGCTAGTCCTGGCGATGACGATAAACTACATGCAGAAGAAAGGATCTGATCAGAAGTGCGCGTACGAAATAGATTCCCTGGTATGGCCATGTCTACCCTTCACGGTTAGGACCCGCCATGCCACTTACAATTTAGCAAACCACCAATATTACCTACACAAGCCATCCGTGAGAAGTAAGTTCCCCTGAAACAGCTTCTTCCCGAAAACCACAGCTCTGTGGAACAGACTCCTAAGAGGATGCTTCCACGATCACTACAGTCTTAATCTGTTTAAGTCTATACTTAATCATTATTTTCCACTATCCATTTAAACTACCCCTAAATTATGTTAACATAAACCTCTACCTCGAGTTACTCCTGTGCCTTGTACATGGTGAAACTTACTCACTCGCTCTCTGTCTCTGTCTGTCTGTCTGTCTGTCTCTCTCTCTCTCTCTCTCTCTATATATATATATATATATATGAAGAAATATAGTTTTAAGGTGTGCTATATTTACGTGGTAAAGTGCTCAATATCAGAGACAGAGCGTATGTAAATATAAATATAAACATGAACATTAAAGTCAACATTCAGAGGGGACAGGGTGTTTCATACTAGACGCAATCCCCAGGGCGCGAGTGTAGGATTCTTCGCGACTATATATATATATATATATATATATATATTAAGAAATGGACAAAGTCCGACAATTTATTTATTAAAGACATTTTTATGTTTAACGTTCTTTTTATAGATACAAGTATTTAAGTAAATGCTCTGTTTATAATAAACAGTATTAAATAACATTTACCGGCCTGAATGTCCGAGAAATTTTCATAGAAAATAGAAGGATTCGAACCTGCATCCTATATGCTGACGTGCCTTGACCGCTCGGCCACAAAGGATCATTCAGTTGGCAAGGTTGAATTTACTTTATTTATGTATAAAATGTCTTTAATATATATATATATATATATATATATATATATATATATATATATATATATATATATATATATAAACTGATGAAGATGTTAAAACTAGATTTACAATGAAAAAGTACGATTTGTCATTGTTTTAATTTAAAATATTTTTTAATATGTTCTAAAATGTAGAATGAATATAGTATTTAAATTAAATCCCTAAACTATTCGTTTAAAAAAAAATGTCGGATAAAACATCAAATTAATTTATCTGTGTTTTTAGACATCTAAATTACTATTTTTAAAATCTATTCTTTATAAATTGCTAAATCCCAATTACAGCCTCTTTCTCTCTTTTTTTTTAATGAATATAGTATTTAATTTATATTAAATTTTTAAACTATTCTTTTTTTTTTAAAAAAAAAAAAAAATGTTATTTATTTTTGATTTTCTTTTTTTTTTTTTTTTTTCTTACATCAAATTAAAATTCCCTCTCCCTCTTTTTTTTTTTTTTTTGCCTTTTCTTTTCTCCTTCTCCTCTCACATTTCAATATATCACTTCCGTTAAGTTAACTGTCTAAATAGGTCGTGGTCTGGTCACCCTCCTCCCCAATACAAAGTATGCTTGAGAGAGATATGAAATTAATCCCTCCCTATACTCTACCATGTCTCTTTAACTATCCATTTTACACTCTCTGTTAAATTACAAAAACTTACACTTCATTTTTGGAAGTGCTATCTGATGATTCGGCGTCCTTTAAAAGGGCTTTGGTGAAATAAATTATTATAATGGTATCATAAAGTGGTCTGTTTTTCTTTCAAATATTTATATATATATCTTTTAATACATTTTTTTTTTCTCCAATCTTTTCCACTGTGGTTTGAATTCAAATCGTGAACTCCATTCTCCATACTAACATTTTTTAGGAATAATATTGCCGATTGCCATGGTAATCTCCAATATGAATAAACTTAACTAGCAGAAGAATTCTACACAGAATACTGTTTTACTCCTGACCATCCTCGACTTCTTCAAATAAATACGAATAAATTACGTTGCCTCTTTATCTGATCATATACGACAATATTATATAGAAAGTCACCTGTGTTCATTCAAAATGAATCCTTCAAGCGTTCGAATGATGTTGTTAACATTTCCACTCAACGGAAATACCCGGTAACCCTGCCAGGCATTCCAGCTTCCTGGGAATATGATTAGACGTGATTCAAAAGCCAACATCTCGAAATTTCTCGTGATAATTGGCGTGATGTGCAGTCAGTAATAGCTTCCGTAGAAATAGAATAGGTTGTTGAATTCTGCCCAAGGACACTATCTATAGAGTTTCAGTCAGGGAGAATCACTGATTGTCCGTGTTATTCGGAAATCGAGTCAATCTGCACCTATCTATCTATCTATCTATCTATCTATCTATCTATCTAAAACCATATCATCTCACTGTCTGTCTATTTTTTTCTGTATATCTATTTCCCTGTCTGTCTGTCTCATATTGTATCTATCAATGCCTTCTACGTCGGTGGATATTTATATATTGAGTCTTTTCATATCTATCTATCTATCTATCTATCTATCTATCTATCTATCTATCTATGGCCTTATGATTGTGTCTAGCATGAAACAGTCTGTTGCTTCTAAGTGTTCTCTTCAATGTTCACTTTTACACACACAAACATATGCACACAGAGACACAGACACAAACATATACACACAGACACACACACACATACACATATATATATATATATATATATATTTTAAAGTGAAGTGGACATTGAAGCCATCACCTAGAGTTGACAGTCTGTTTAATCTGTTTATATATATATATATATATATATATATATATATATGTGTGTGTGTGTGTGTGTGTGTGTGTGTGTGTGTGTGTGTGTGTGTGTGTGTGTGTGTTTATTGTTTCCTATGTAAACAGTTACAAATTTTAATTGAAGGAAAAATTCATTCCTAAAATTTTATTTCTTTCTGTTAGGATACAATAAAATAAAATGTATTAATGTATTAATAAATTAGAAATACATACATACACACACACACACACACACACACATGTATATATATATATATATATATATATATATAGATAGATAGATAGATAGATACTGTGGTCTTGTTGTTATTAATATTACTATTTAATAGAATAAACATACAGGTGTACCAACTAAAATACATGTGCCCTTATACAATAACTTTCATAATAATAATAATAATAATAATGCTTAATATATATATATATATATATATATATATATATATATATATATATATATATATAGATAGATAGATAGATAGATAATTGTGAATTTTGGCAGTAATCACTCTTTTTATACAAAGTTTATTGGAGATGACGGGCAAGTTACTGCGAGTAAGCGTTTCATTAACTTTTTTCCGCTATTCAAACAAGCTTACAGATAATTAATTTAGTTTCTCTCTAAAGTTAGTCATAGCAGAACTGAACATGCAGAAAAAATAACAATATCATAATATTTTCTATAAAAATCAAATTTAAGTCAATTCAATAAAAATCAAATTTAAGTCAATTATAAGCGGGAGGAATTTGCTCTTGTAACCTTATAAAGAAATACACAACCCCAGTCGACCAGAACAAGAAGATGAACATAATTAGGTATTATAAAAATTTTAAACGGCCAAGCTCAACATCGAATATACAACAACGAAGACTTCCCTCGGATCATATCGCCTTTAGAAACCATATAAATACACACATGGGGGTTTTGGTATAATAAAATATAATATAATATAATTTCTATATGTATATATAATATATATAATATATGATTTATATATATATAATATAATACATGTAATATAATTTCTATATATATAATTTAATATATAATATAATATATATAATATAATATCATTTCTCTATATATAATATATATAATATAATATAATTTATATATATATATATATATAATATATAATATAATTTCTCTATATATAATATATATATATAATATAATATATAATTTTTATATAATATAAAATAATGTAACATTCAAAGCTTCTTCGGATTTTAGATCGCTTATCCTTTGAATTTAGTTCAACTTTCGTTTCATCGAAGAAGAGGATATTTAGTAAAAAATATCAGGTGAGTCACTTTTATCGAACAGCACAGTATATAATATATATAATATAATGTAATATAATTTCTATATATATATAATATAATATATATAATATAATATAAGTTCTATATATATATAATATAATATATATAATATAATATAATTTCTATATATATATAATGTAATATAATATAATTTCTATATATATAATATAATATATATATATAATATTATATAATATATAATATTATATAATATGATGCAATTTACACACACACACACACACACACACACACACACACACACACATATATATATATATATATATATATATATATATATATATATATATATATAGTACTTATTGGCAGACGCTCAATATCAATAAAACAACACTTTTAACGAAAATTGTGAACTCTGCCATGTACTCAACTGCGAAAGCAAAATAACGTATATTTTTATTACTTCACAGTTCCTCCCCGCAAAATTAAATCTCGGTATTAAATGACTCATAAGGAGTTGATGTGCCGTTAAACAGACAACTACAATGAAATTATTTATAGGTGGTGATAGTATGGTTTTGCATTTTACGGTTTGTAATTTCTTGGCCCACAGCTATGAGTTTGGAATTCAAGCTTCTATTTCTACTCCACTGACTGTCATCCAAGGCTAGAAAGACAAGCCATCCCAGTACTATTTAACCCATAGTTGACAGGGAGAAGGAATTCATTCACATCGTTCCCAAGAGTATTAATGCGAAATTGAGTGCAATGATCTCGCCTGAGATTTGACATCTGCTATCCGACCCCACTAATCGTGTCAATAATCACATCCGACCCCACTAATCGTGTCAATAACCACATCGCTACGTACACCACCATGAGGAAGTGGTTATTTGCATTCTACAGTCTATACTAGTTATATAAATTAATATCTGTTTTGTTTTACTCCTGGCGGAGAAGGTAATGACATCTCTGGTTGTCGACTATTAAAGATTTACAACTTCTTATTTAAATCTCTAATTGAATATAAAGAATTTAGATGACTTATAAAAAAAACTAAAGCAGGAATTATTGACTCAAGACATTGGTTTGGTTTGTTTTATGGCATATCAACACCTCAATGGGTTATTTAATGCCGACAAGATTTTTATTGTTAGTAATATTTTTTTTATCTATCTATCTATCTATCTATCTATCTATCTATCTATCTATCTATCTATCTCTGTATATATTGGGTTGGTCTATTTTGTTTTACGGCATATCAACCTCAATGGCTGATATAATATCTACAAGATTTTTATTGCTAGTAATATTTTTTTATCTATCTATCTATCTATCTATCTATCTATCTATCTCAGTATATATTGGTCTGGTTTATTTTGTTTTACGGCATATCAACTTCAATGGGTTATTTAATGTCTACAAGATTTTTATTGTTAGTAATATCTATCTATCTATCTATCTATCTATCTATCTATCTCAGTATATATTGAATTGGTTTGTTCTGTTTTACGGCATATCAACACCAGAATGAGTTATTTAATACCGACAAGATTTTTATTGCTAGTAATATTTTTTATCTATCTATCTATCTATCTATCTATCTCAAAAATATATAGAAGGTAATATTTTTTTAGAAATATCTAGCTCGTAATATTATTTAATGCCAACAAGATTTTTATCACTGGTAATAGATAGCAACTCGGATTGAGGAATCGGAGAGCCGAGTTCGAATTTCAGTCGAATCTATTATAATTACTTATGTGCTAATACCCTTTGGAAATGTATGAATCCTCGTCTTCTCCCCCCAGCTATGGGTAAATAGCACGACAGATTTGGTTCTATAGCCTTGGATGGCATTTGGTCTACCGCAGAAAGATATGGCAACCTACTGCAGGAAAAAATTTTTTTCGTTAGCCATCTATGGAAAGATACATGATCACCTAAGTTTACATCACATAGGCACATGACTGCTAATAATGTATTGTTGGTAATAATTTTTACAATGTATTTCTGGTATTAAAACCTATTTTTAACTTTCATAGTGTTTTGAACCCAGTTTGGGGTTAACTATTTAATCATAGCTGATATCCTAACAGGTACTACCAACCTGAGTCAGGGTGGACCTGGGAACACTAGCAATTAAGAGGTGGTTCCACGCTCCTCAAAACCTCCTGATCAGAGGCCTTGCTGTTGGACGTAGTTTATCGTCTTACTCAGGACGGTATAACATTGGTGTATGTTGTTTCCAAGAAAACGAAATCAAAGAAGGACTTGATGTTAATGTCGTAGTTTGACAGTACAGTCAAAGGGGATTGAGACAGGTGAGGTTCAATACAAAACAAAAAATCTTTTGAAACACAAACGATAGAATGAAATCAGGAAAGAACGAGACTATTCTCTTCGGTAGAGAAAAAAGAAAGAAAATGAAATAATATAATCAATTGAAAGCAAGTAATGCATGTGGATCGAAAAAAAATTCGAAAGAAAAAAAAATACGAAATATTAGACAACCATTAAGGAAAGAATTAAAAGAAGATATTTACAAGTAAAATGAATGAAGATGAATCAAAAATAATTATTTACCCACTGCCCCACGTAGCAAGATGTGGCACAAGGCCGAGTTTAAAGTGGGGTATCCGAGCCCGCAGGCTCGAGCAAAAATTCCCTAACCATGTAAAAACGGAGTCACTTTCCCGAGACGAGACTCTGCCCTTCGGCTGAGCCTCGTCTAGGGGGTACCCTCCGATAAAGCCAGGTAAGTAGCTATTTACTTGACCCCCCACTGAGTCAGGATGTGACACAAGGTCAGTTTTTAAAGTGGGGAACCCGAATGTTTCCACTCGGGTCACTGGTCTAAACCTGGTCTTAGCTGGTCATAGGTTGTCCAAGCTGGTCAGAGCTGGTCTAAGCTAGTCCTAGCAATGATACTTACCAGCCCAGGGACGAGCCCTGTGCCAGGTAAGTAAAAAAAAAAAAATGACAAGAAAAGTTATAAACGAAAATATAATTATCAAATAGGATCAGTTCACACGTCACGTTCAAATCACATGACCAGTGACCGTGACGTAAAATGACGTAACTTCGCGTTTTCTTAAAAGAATGACGTCATCGTTTTTTTTTCTTGTGAAAGCCTGTAACGGTTTAAAATACGAAAGAGAGACATCACGCCTATTTTTAGGTGTTTTCTTTATGACTTCCTGTGTTGAGTGTTAACGGATCTTAACGAGAGAGACATTTATTTACCATTCCGTAAAAAAAAAAAAGCTAAAATAGTAGAATCAGAGAATTCTGACATTTTAAACTGCTTTTCTTTAAAGTGTACACTAAGCAAATAGTTTTAAAAATGCACTGGATATTCGCACCGAGACAATAAGAAATTGGAATATTACCAAAGAGCATCAGTCATCAATTTCCTGGCAGAATTGCATCAGGTATTGTCTCCTGTATTCTTAATGAATCTACCGGGTGGCTCAAACACAAGCTCGAAATCTCGACGGACCTTTTCAGGTTCGTCTCGATCCCGGGCAAGCTCACGGAACAGCTTCCAGCCGGTTATCGTCGATGATAAAGACTACTCGAAATTTGATACGTGCAGAAAACAGGAGGCGGGTCGCAAGAACATTGACATGGATATTGTGGGCGGACAAAGAGGTTCGGGCGCTCACAATTACATTCTGATGAACGTAAATTCGCCGAACGTCGACAGCATTACCAAATTGCCCTGGTCAGTGCAGGTAACAACAAATCCAGAACTGTGTATCAACCTTTCGCCTCTCCACAGCAAAAACTGCATATTCCGATGGATCGCCTTGGTCATCGTTGTAGTGGCTGCCATTGTAGGCACATATTTTTATATCGTTCAAAGAAAGCGATTTCGGTACCCTTATTACTGGTGAAAAGGGTACAAAGTTATTAAAGGATTCTCAGCACAGAAAAAATAACCCCTTTTCGGTAACTTTACCAATTTTCACACAATTTTTTTTTCCAGTTTTTAAAATATATGAATAATCATCATCATTATCATCATCATCTGTCCAATGACCGGATTTGGTCACAGGGTCGCAGCTGATTTGTCGACCATCTGTCTCCAACTGTCTCGGTAGGTATTCATTTATATGTAGTGTGTCTTGCGTAAAGTAGAACCCTTTTTTCTCTAAGTCAGATCATTGCCGATGTAGTCCAACTTCAAGGCTTGCCTTGGTCACGAATATGTGGCCGTTGATTCTTTCAGGAGAAATCTCCGCACTGGAAGCCTCCACTTACTGTATCCATGTCATCGCCATTCTCAATATACTGCCAGAATTATAGTCGCATGAGCGGATTTAGCTTGCAGTCGGTTGTAACTCGTAAAGACAATGGTAATATTAGCCGTTTCTTTATAAGGAAACATTCAGCATTCATTAACTGAGCAGTTTAAAGTTTATTCTATCAGCTGTAATAATTGCCACAAACATTACAGAGGAGAAACGTCGAGGAATTTAAATAAAAGATTATATTTATATTTAAAATTTGCAGCGTCTCCTCTCCTTCGTGCGCATGTGTACTTACATCAACATAAACAAAATTTTAGTCCATGAGCCATAAAACGGGGTCCGATCGACTTCAAAGGAGTCAATGAGGAGTTCTAAGGTGTCGATGATAGCGGAGGCATCGAATGGGGGTCGGTGTCTGAATGACACTGAGATAAATTTTAGTTAGGGTAAATGTTGTATTCTTCGATGTAGAAGAAAGAGAAGCAACGAGCTTGATGATCGACAGAACCAAAAGCCTTACTTGTATCTATCTATTTGAACTTATTTTGATGAGGCTTATTGCTGTGGCCTGTTTAGGAGACAGAAAGAAAGACACAGAAGACGAAGGTAGGTTGAACAAGTGCATTGAAATAACAGATATATATATACAAAGTAAGGCTGTTAGTAATAAGCAGATAGAGGTGTCCGCCCGAATGATCAGGTTACACTGCGTCTCGGTTGAACCCCCCACCCCCGCGACAGGAAGTCTCGCTGGTTAGTATTTATGAAGAGGAGGAAGAGTTCATTCTAATTCTACAACAATTATTTAATGCTCACTTGAGCATTGCTTGCCCTTTTTTTAATTCTTCCAATTTGTTTGTCAGATAACAATCCCCTTTTTTCAACACTTAACAGTAAAACAGAGCTTATGATTATGAAGGTCATTTGGCCTGATTGATAGGTTTGGTCTGGTTTGTTTTGTTTTACGGTATATCAACCTCAATGGGTTATTTAATGCCGACTACTTTTTTTTCCTGGTAATATTTTTGTTTCGTCCAAAAATTTTTTCTAGTAATATGTTTTTTTCAAAAACGTATTACTGGTAATAGTTTTTCTTCTTCAAAAATTTATTTCTGGTATTAAAACCTATTTTTACACTTTCATAATGCTTTTTACCTCGGTTTCAGGGTTAACTATTTGCCCATAGCTGGGACCCTAACAGGTGCTACCACCCTTGGTCAGAGTGGACCTGGGAACACCAGCAATTAAGAGGTGGTCGACGCACCTCAAAACCTCCTTATCAGAGGCCTTGCTGTTGGACATAGTTTATCATCTTACCCTGGACGCGGATGTAGTTTATCGTCATACCCAGGACGGTTGATTGATAGGATTGCATCAAGTAATATTTATTTATTTAATTTAATTAGTTAGGGCAGTTATATGGGCAAGTGACCGTTCGCAATCTGACTATGAGACCCGGGTTCGAATCTCACTATGGTTGATTTGTCAAGAAGGAGATTTTCTGATGTAATCGTGCGACACATATGGAAATGTTCCAAATTTTACACATGTCTGTATGAAATGGACAAAATCCGACAACTATTTTAAGACATTTTTTTTATGTTCATACGTTCTTTTTATAGATACAAATATTTAAGTAAATGCTCTGTTTATGATAAACAGTATTAACAACATTTACCGGCCTGAATGTCCGAGAAATTTTCATAGAAAATATGCGTCCTCCGAAACGTTCCTCCGTGGCTCAATCGGTAAAAGCACGTCAGTCTATATGACGGTTTCAATATAGGTTCGATTCCTATTGGAGGACGCATATTTTCTATGAAAATTTCTCGGACGTTCAGGCCGGTAAATGTTATTAATACTGTTTTTAATTTTTATAAACAGAGCATTTACTTAGATATTTGTATCTCTAAAAAGAACGTATAAACACAAAAAACATGACTGTATATAAAACGCCATTTCGATTACGTAACTATCAGATATGCGGTAATATATATGAAATTGAACACCCGAAGATATATTTAGCCATCGTCTGAATTAGATTTTCGGGTGAAAACTGATGTTTGCTAAAATGTGGATATTATAGAATAATTGTATGTGTGTGTATTTTTCGTCTTTACTGGATGTCGCAGCTGTTTTCTTTCATTGCAGTGCATCAAAGAAATTCAGTTTGCGTATTAATGCGATTCAATAATTCCGAGGCAGGAATAGTTGCATATTTTATTGGATTTGGAAAGCTGATAAAGAAAAAAAAATGATGTATCCTTCAGTTTTGGATAATCGACATTATTCACATTTACGGACGCACACACAAATAAATACGGGAATAAAACCGATGCCTAACCTTAAAAAAAAAGTACTTAATTTACACAATAAACATCCACGTTTTTGGAGGGGGGGTTCTGGCATTCTTCGGCCTTCTCAGTTTTTGCGGGAACTGAAAAATAAACAGAAAACGGACTTCATTTTTTTGGAGTATCCGATAAATAAATGAATCCAGGAATCCTTAAAACATAACTTCCCAATCAGCTACCCTGGTACTTTTAGCATGTGAATGAGCCACACGGCTACTTTAACATCGGAATGGGCCATCCACGGTAATTTTAACATCTGAATAAGCCACCGCCGACATTTTAACATCAGAATGGACCACCACGGCACTTTTAACATCTAAATGAGTCCCGCGGGACCGGTACTTTTAACTTCGAAATGAGCTACCCTGGGTTGTTTTTAACATCTGAAAGAGCCACCCTGTTTTTTTTTAACATCGGAATGAGCCACGCTGGGTTATTTTTAACAACTGAATGAGCTACCCTGGGTTATTTTTAACAACTGAATGAGCTACCCGGGGTTATTTTTAACAACTGAATGAGCTACCCGGGGTTATTTTTAACAACTGAATGAGCTACCGGGGTTATTTTTAACAACTGAATGAGCTACCCGGGGTTATTTTAACTTCGAAATGAGCCACACTGGGTTGTTTTTAACATCTGAAAGAGCCACCCTTGTTTATTTTAACATCTGAATGAGACACTGTGGGTTGTTTTTAACTTCTGAATGAACCACCCTTGGTTATTTTAACATCGGAATGAGCCAACTCATGTAATTTTAATATTTTCCTGAGCCACCGACTATTTATTTTGCAACGCCACACCTTAATAAATAGTATTTTATAAAAAATAAATCCTTGCTTGTCAATATACAGAATCTAACTCTAAGATATATAGATAGTTAGTCATGGACAGACTGCGACAAATACATAGACAGATAAATATTCGGTGGCCTGACGATTGCGTCCAGCATGAAACAGACTGTCGCCTCTGAGTGTTGACTTCAATGTTCACTTTTGTATTTATATTTACATACACTCTATCTCTGATATTAAACACTTTATCCCATAAATATATCACTGCTTAAAACTCTATTTCTTCATATATATATATATATATATATATATATATATATATATATATATATATATATATTAGTACAAACGTTATTTTTAGGGGATATACGCGTTTGAAATAGACATCCCGTTTCTTATTTAAAACAATTATTATTAAGTTTATCGGCCATGGGCACGCGAGTAATCTTGACAAAGAAAATGCGCCCACCGGTATGGTTCGAATGTACATCCCCCTTTCGAAGAGAAACCACTGTTTGATCCGTTGTTACTTAAGACTGCTTGGCTGTAGAGAACGCCACCGTCCTTTCACTTTTAAGAAAAGCATGCTTTCACGTTCAGATTTTTCTCGAAATCCCATATATACTCAGTTTCATATCTGAAACGTAAACAAACAATTTCTAAAGAATTAATGGAATTCTTTTTAGTCCGGCATTTTTATTACTTCAGACGTTACTTTTAGTAGATACCCGTTTTTTTAATAGACGCCCTGTTCGTTTATTTTTTTAAACTATGTTTACTGCATGTAGCGCATTTGAGAAGTGTAAGCAAAAAAAGTGCGTTCTCAGTATGGTTATATATATATATATATATATATATATATATATATATATATATATATATATATGGTAAGTTATGAAGAACTTGGTAATCCGTATGGGTAATCCCAAGGAGGATGAAATCCTGACAACTCAATGTAAATCCGGAGCTAATATTTAAAAGAAAAACAGACCACTTTAAGGTTCCATTATAATAATTTATTTCACCAGAGTCCTTTTAAAGGAGGCCGGATCATCAGATAGCACTTACAAAAATGAAATGAAACGAAAAAAATCACATATATTAGGTTGTCCCAAAAAGTCTGTAAACACTTGCGAAAAATTGAATGTTTATGCAACACAATCCAGCACAATCGAGACAAGCGATGGGTTCAGAAAGGGCAAGAGACACCGTCGGTTCCAAAAAAAGATCGATTCGGCAAGAAAGTCATGTTGTGCGTTTGGTGGAACTTTGAAGGAATCGTGCATTTTGAGTTGGTTCCGAATGGTCGTGCCATCAGTGCCGAACTTTACTGTCAGCAACTGGAGCGGGTCTACGAAAAGTTGAAAATATAAATGTACCCGGCTCTGATCAACCGAAAGGCGCGCTTTGATGCAGCAGGACAATGCCAAGCCACACACTGCCAGGAAGACCAAAGACAAGTTTGAAGAGCTGAACGGCGTTGAGGTTCTGCCACATCCAGCCTACAGTCCTGACTGAGCTCCATCAGATTACGGCCTTTTCCGCTCAATTCAACACTTGCTGAAGGGCCGACGATTCGACTCGTTTGATGAAGTCGAGGAAGCGTGTCAAGAATTCTTTGATTCGAAGCCGGCTGAATGGTACTTTCACCAGATCGGAAAGCTTGCAGATCGATGGCTGAAAGTCTTGGAAAATGATGGTCTTTATTTTGAGGAATAATTGTTGTTGTTTTTGTTATTACTTGGCGAGTAATATATATGCATACTCTTGTGCAAATTAATTAAAATAACAGCTTCAGTTTCCTTTCTTTCACCATAGGAGCAGTTTTAGACCCACTAAAGTGACAGGCTTTGAGCGATTTCTATTTTTTTCTCAAATTAGGATATTTGCAGTGGTGTGCAGTAATATGAATCTATTTTCGGGGTGTATGATGAAATTTGTTTAGCCTTAAAATATTGTGTCATCCGTGACTGCATCAGATTTTTATCACGACCAGACACTATTGTCTCGACTGTCGATTAATTGTCCTACGGCCATTGTCTGCGATGAATATTACTCCAAGGAGCGTACGAAAATTGTAACGCTGCACGAACACACTGACAAGACTTAGCAGTGAGCAAATCAAAGTATTATATAGACTGGCCCGGAAAATCTCCTGATTTAAATCCAATCGATAATCTGCGGTCAATCAGAAATTAATCAGAAAGTAAATAATAACGTGTTTATTCGTTTTTTTTAAATAAATTTGCAAAAGGGTGTACATACTTTTTAAATGGTAAAGATCTAAAGAAGAGTTCTCTATATATTTTTCTCAAGACTGCAACAGGTCGTTGACAAAACAAATATGGCTTCCCTAAAATGTAAAACAAACGAACCTAATGTTACACGTCATGCGCCAGATTTTGGATTGATAAATTCTAAACACTTTGAATACCTCGGTGTATGAATCACATATAACCAATTTAGTACAGGAAATAATGAATAGCTTGCGCTTAAACTGCTTTTGGCTGACCCCTACGGCTTCGACAAAACCAAACTATTCATCCGAAAATTAAAGTTTTCTTTCTCTCAGGGCAGGTCGACTGCGCATATGCTGGACTTTCATGTCGATGTCGACGTATTAGGATTCGACAACCTCATTCAATCTTTATTTGTGTCGTATGTAAAACTTCAGTCCCACTAGTGACCTGAATACAAAGTCCACATATCGTACATCAACAGGGAACTTGGGATATAGCAACAGGAAGATTTGTCGACATTTTTCGCTGTTGTCTTTCGTCTTTTAGCCAGTCAAAACGACTGATTTCAAACTTTCTGATACCATTCTTGCACTAATATCTCCAGTGTGTGTATATATATTCGCAGTCAGTACTGTTTCACTGTATCACATCTACTCTGTGCGACTAGACAAGCCCGGATCGAACACTCATCCGATTTGGAGTCTGCCAGAGCTTCTACTATTGAGCCATCTTCACTCGACAGAACGAATCAGCCAAATCGAGTGTATTGTTTTTACAAAAGTAAAAAAAAACGCTAAGCAGCCAAAGTGCTCCATTCATTTTACTGAAGAGCATTGCATTTAAGCAGGTGACCGTTGTTTTTAGAATTAGCTTGTCGTTCAACAGTGCTTAATTGAATATATATATATATATATATATATATATATATATATATATATATATATATATATATATATATATATATATATATATATATATATATATATATATATATATATATTGTTAAATAATGACAATGAATGTCTATTATGTTTGAAACTCCGTATATTTCCTTTAAATTCGGGTGAAAATAAAGACAAACATTGTTCAACCTTTGGATATTTTTTTTGAGCTGTTCCTTGATCTATGCTTTCGGCTCACATGAGCCATCTTCAGAGAGGTTATGCGGACATTGAAACAAATATATTCACCATCAACGATGATATTCTGTTATGTTGACAAAGAAGATTGATATTCCACGACCGTTATCGTCGCATAGCAATCTTCTATGTCAATATAACAGAATATCATCTTTGATGGTAAATATCCTTGTTTAAATGTATGTATAACCACTCTGAAGATAGCGCATAGGAGAACTAACGTTTGAAACTTCAAATATTGCATCTACCCGAATACTTTCAGCTGTCATTATAGTCGTTATCAAGAATTGCGTGTTATTCGTAATGCGAGTTATTTAACTTGCTGGAATTAATTTCAACTCATTTAAAGGTGACATCATATATTCTGCAGATGGATGCCTTAAAGCAACTCTGGAAAGTTGGTTCTGACATAAAACAATTTAGACTGAAAGGTAGAAACAATATTGAACATATGGACATTATCACTATTGTTTAATAAACATATATTCCATTATTTACATTAACAGATCATCATCCCTATTAAACTTACTAATAACTTCTACATCTACGAACCAACTCTATATTTTTAACTTATAACCCAATATTATATTTATAATAACCTTGAACTTTAAATGCACATACGATGTAGCGTTGCTCCACTTAGACCAAGAATTTTAAAACAAAACGGCCGTATTGAAGAGTTCATAACTTTTCGTACCTGATAAATGCGAAAGCCATGAAACACTGACTTGGACTGTAGACAGGCATATGTGTAATTATTAATATATACTTTATAGCTCTGTTTAACTACCCTGATCACTGTTTTGTCTACATCTTTGATTAAATAAATAGTTATTTTATTTGCTCACCTGAATGTGTACGTAATCGCTAACATATGGGATTGATCATATCTCTTTATTTAGAACATTTCTACATATACTGGGGGTCCATAAAGTTCATGTGCACTTTAAAAAATTATAACTTTATTTGCATTTGCGATAGAAATAATTTGTAAAAAGGATTAGAAAAAAGTAAATCTACATTTTTTAAGGTTTTATTGAAATTTTATTTAAGTTTCCACATGTCCTCCATCATTAGCAATACAAAGGGTAATACGATTTTGCAGTTCACGGAAAACATTTGCCAACTGATTTATAGTAATGCCTGAAGTAGTTATTTTAGCTTTCAAATCTTCTAATGAACTAGGTTTAGTTGCATACAAAATTGCTTTCATATGTCCCCATAAAAAAAATCTAATGTAGTCAAATCTGGCGAACGTGGAGGCCAATAAAATGGTCCATCCCTCCTGATCCATCTGTTAGGAAATTCCTGATTTAGAAACTCTCTAACACGCAGAGCAAAGTGACAAGGAGCTCCATCTTGTTGAAACACTGTATTATAACATTTTTTACAGATTCTTTCCATCGCAAATACAAATAAAGTTAAAATTTTTTTAAATATATATATATATACATTATTAATATATATATATATATATATATATATATATTTGTTTCATGCAGTCGTCAGGACACGACGATTGTATCTAGCATGAAACAGACTGTCGCTTCTAAGTGTTGACTTCTATGTTCACTTTTATATTCACACACGCTCTATCTCTGATATTGAGCACTTTATCCCATAAATATAGCATCTTAAGACTATATTTCTTCATATATATATATATATATATATGTGAAAAGTGAATATAAATATAAATAAATATATATATATGTATAATTATTTATATATTATATGCGCGGTACTTATTAGAAAGCGCTCAATATCAGAGATAGAGCTAACATATTTTGGTTGGATAGATGTGAGTTTGTGATCCTGGGTTTCACGCTTTAGCGATCGTCAGACAAACTGATTACTGTTTTAAAAAATTTGGGTTTATGTAGATTGCGTGTATTGGTGTTATTGTGGAAGTGGTGGGGAGATTTCGTCGTTTTGTCATTCATCGTACAAACGCAAACATCGATGTATGCAACACATATACATATACATACTTGGTCGTCCGTCGGGACTCATACATATATATAAACATATGTAGACAGTTTCGGCTATGACATGTGTATGTATACGGGTGGTGTTATGTCTATACATACGCATTTGTATGTTGAAATGTTGAAATTTAAACATTGAAGTGTGGCGGAAATGTCTCGTTATTGTCTCGTGAATGTATCCATGTCATATTAAGTTTTTTTTTTTTTTTTTCCGTTGAAAAATATTTGAAAAATATTTTCTCATGTATGTATGTATATATGTGTGGTGGGGTTTGTGTAAAATTATGAT
Source organism: Acanthosepion pharaonis (assembly GCA_903632075.3). NCBI lineage: Eukaryota > Metazoa > Mollusca > Cephalopoda > Sepiida > Sepiidae > Acanthosepion > Acanthosepion pharaonis. The sequence continues at coordinate 1,132,140 of CAHIKZ030002035.1, read as the reverse complement.
AGGTAAAAAATTATTATTAAATTATTTATATTTATTTTTAAATTTTTGAAAAAATGGGGGTTTATTTGTTATATTTAAAGCTGGTTATTTGTTTGTTTTTGGTGACTGTGTATATGTAACAGGTAAAAATTGTAATCCTTATTGTTTAATTTATATGGTGATGTTTAATTTAATAACGGGTTTATATGATATGATGAGATAGTAATGTTTCAAAAGGATTGGAGACAATGCTATTTAGGTTTTAGCTAATAGTTATTGTAAACTGGAAGAAATTGCAGATTGGTAGAAATGATTAGTAACGGTGGTGGGAGAATGATAAAACCATGAATATAGTTATAGTGGTGGTAGCTTGAACTAAAAAGTGGTTGTTGGTGTTTTATTTTGTTTTATTTTGTTATATATGTATTAATTTATTTTGGTATAAATCCTGATAATAGGTATTCTATGTAAAATTATAGTAGTTGAAGATTGCTATAATTTTAATTACAAAATTATTATTATTATATTAAAGCTGCCTGGTAATAGGTGTTTGTTCTCATGGTTACATATGGAAATTATATCTATCATATTGTTTTAAAGTATTAAATATGCTGGGGGTAATAAAAGATTGTAGTGGATTATATGTTAATAGTGGGTGTGATGTGTAAGTGATGGTGCTGTGTGTAGGTGGTAATGATAATATTGATAGTTAATGGATATTGTAAGGTGGTAAAAGTGATTACTAATGGTGGTGCAATTATAATAATGATAGTGCAATTATTTTGATGGTATCTTGAAATTATTGTGATTGTTGGTGGTTTGTCTGTTTTATCCGTTTGGTATGAATTCGGATAATAGATACTTGTTCTCATGCCTACATTTTGGAGATTATCTCTGATTTTTGTTTAGCAAGTTCTTTTTTTGCGGTTTGTGTGATATTATTGCTACTTTTCGTGTAGGCAAAGTAGGCATTTTTTCGTAATGTTGTTGTAGGCAGGGGGCTTTTTCAATATTTCCCAACTTATTGAGGGAATCCAATGTCCCCAAAGTAGACAAATTCAGGAAGAAAATAGTGAACGCCTAAAAACATTGGATTCATAATAGAGATAAATACAGGCACAACTATAGTAAACTTCCTTGACGTCACTCTTAACCTGATCAACAACACATATGAACCATACAAAAAGAAAATGACACACCAACTTACGTACACACATCCTCCAACCATCCACCTTCTATCATCAAGCAAATACCAAAGTCAATCAGCCGCAGACTATCTGAGAACTCATCTAACATGCAAATTTTCAATAGCAAAATAGCACCATACAACGAAGCACTAAAAAGCAAGTGGTTACACACAACAACTATTATATACCTCCACAGCCAAAACGCAGAAACAGAAAGAGAAACATTATCTGGTTTAACCCACCATATAACAAAACTGTTAAAACGAACATAGGCAAAATATTCCTAAACTTAATAGAAAAACACTTCACTGAAGAAAACAAATTATCAAAAATATTTAACAAAAATAACGTAAAGATCAGTTACAGCTGTACAAAAAACATAACAGATATAATCAAAAACCACAACAAAAAAATGACAACCTACAAAAATGTAACCAAGGATCCTATATGCAACTGCAGAAACAGAGCAACATGTCCACCCAGGAAATTGCCAAATTACGAACACAATATACAAGGCCAAGGTAAGTACAAACAACAACACTATGCACTACATCGAAAGTGCCACCGAAGGTCCATTCAAGATGAGGAATAACAATCACAACCTTTCATTCAACAACAGGAAATATTCGAACAGCACAACACTTTCTACATACATATGGCAGCAAAAAGACAAAAACATCACACCAACAATAAGTTGGGAAATATTGAAAAAAGCCCCTGCCTACAAATAACATTACGAAAAAATGCCTACTTTGCCTACACGAAAAAGTAGCAATAATATCACACAAACCGCAAAAAGAACTTGCTAAACAAAAATCAGAGATAATCTCAAATGTAGGCATGAGAACAAGTATCTATTATCCGAATTCATACCAAACGGATAAAACAGACAAACCACCAACAATCACAATAATTTCAAGATACCATCAAAATAATTGCACCTATCATTATTATAATTGCACCACCATTAGTAATCACTTTTACCACCTTACAATATCTATTAACTATCAATATTATCATTACCACCTACACAGCACCATCACTTACACATCACACCCACTATTAACATATAATCCACTACAATCTTTTATTACCCCCCAAGCATATTTAATACTTTAAAACAATATGATCAGATATAATTTCCATATGTAACCATGAGAACAAAACACCTATTACCAGGCAGCTTTAATATAATAATAATAATTTTGTAATTAAAAAATTATAGCAATCTTCAACTACCATAATTTTACATAGAATACCTATTATCAGGATTTATACCAAAATAAATTAATACATATAACAAAATAAAACAAAAATAAAACACCAACAACCACTTTTTAGTTCAAGCTACCACCACTATAACTATATTCATGGTTTTATCATTCTCCCACCACCGTTACTAATCATTTCTACCAATCTGCAATTTCTTCCAGTTTACAATAACTATTAGCTAAAACCTAAATAGCATTGTCTCCAATCCTTTGAAACATTACTATCTCATCATATCATATAAAAACCCGTTATTAAATTAAACATCACCATATAAAATTAAACAATAAGGATTACAATTTTTACCTGTTACATATACACAGTCACCAAAAACAAACAAATAACCAGCTTTAAATATAAATAAATAAACCCCCATTTTTTTTCAAAATTTAAAATAAATATAAATAATTTAATAATAATTTTTTACCTATCATAATTTTACACAAACCCCACCACACATATATACATACATGCGAAAATATTTTTCAAATATTTTTCAACGGAAAAAAAAAAAAAAAAAAAAAAATTTCATAATATGACATGGATACATTCACGAGACAATAACGAGACATTTCCGCCACACTTCCAATGTTTAAATTTCAACATTTCAACATACAAATGCGTATGTATAGACATAACACTACCCGTATACATACATGTGTCATAGCCAAACTGTCTCTATATGTTTATATATATATGCATGAGTCCCGACGGACGACCAAGGCATGTATATGTATATGTGTCTGCATACATCGATGTTTGCGTTTGTACGATGAATGACAAAACGACGAAATCTCCCCCCTGTACCACTTCCACAATAACACCAATACACGCAATCTACATAAACCCAAATTTTTTAAAACAGTAATCAGTTTGTCTGACAATCGCTAAAGCGTGAAACCAGGGTCACAAACTCACATCTATCAACTAAATATATATATATATATATATATATATATATTTTATAACTTATATATATATATATATATATATATATATATATATATATATTTATGTGTGTGTGTTTTAGCGTGCGTGTGTGTGCATATATGTGTCTCTGTTTCTGAATGTGTGTATATAAAACAGTAATAAAAACGTTTCGCGCCAAGGAAAAAAAAAATGTAAAGACAAAAACGGACTATTTCTGGAAGTAGCTATTTTCATTTTTAATAAAAAATAACGTCTTTTAAGAAAATGATAGTCTTACAGTAAACGGCCATGAAGAGTGAATGTAGTCCCCGTGAAAGTTTGAGTAAGAAATGTGAACATTTTATTTATTACCACATATGCACGGTGTCCCTGTCAAAATGTCCTATTCTTTAAATATTGAATTGAAAACAAGATTAATGGTTAAAATTACGAAATATTAATGTTTATTGACATAAAAAGAAGATGAACAGTTTAAATTAAATATTAAATGGAAATAAATGCGTGTTTATAAATATTCAAGGTGACGACCGCCACTTTCCAAGCACAGCCGATGGGACTGAGCAATGGCAGCGAAAGTGCGTTTTCAGCAATTGTTCTTCCTGGTAGATGATTGTGATTTTCCTGAATGTTGCTTATGAACAATTCCCTACGAACAAGCCGCCAGCGGTCCTCTGGTGACAGCCACCGGCATGACACCGGTTGGCCTCTAGCAGTCCGCCAGTCGTAACATTGACGAGACGAACACGCCGGCGGTCCGACAACGAGCCACCAGCGCTAAACGCTAGTGACATGCCACCCAGTGGCACATTGGTGGCTTGCGTATAAAGGTACATTCGCTTCAAACTTATCTCTGATGCGAGGAATGGTGTGCCGGGTTCGTGAATCCCTGTGAACCTGTCTTCTAATTTGTCTTTGCTCTTCTTTGCCGTTTTCGTGCGTCCTGCAACAGGTCATGACAAATGATCTTTCTTTAAATCAAAGTCGTACCTCTAACAACATTAAGGCGCATTGGATCTGTAAAAAGAAAAAAAAGAGAGACTATTACGGCTAATAATGCATGACTCTTCGGTAAATCGAATTGAGTTCTCTCAGTCACTGTCGGTTTATCTAAAAATAAATACGCTTAAATTCACCTTTATCCCTACCTACGGCTTAAAGTAGGAGAATGCCCGACTGACGCCAATTCAGTCGGGTTTCGATCCTAGCTAGAGGCAACTGGACGTCTAGCCACACTGATGAGCTGCGATACAGCGAAACAGTCTGTCTGTGGATGACAGTATATATATATATATATATATATATATATATAGAGAGAGAGAGAGAGAGAGAGAGATGGTTGACACGCAGACTCACTCTACACCTTTCTGACCATGGCTCAAATAGATCTCATTTAAATATTCATAGAGACCTACCGGCCACTATTCGTAACACAAATATAATAGCATCATGTAGACGAAAAAAGACTAAAAATAATGGAAGCCTTATTAATAAAAGCAAAACAAAAAACAAAACAAAAAAAACACACTTAATAATATGAACTATGAACATTGAAAAAATATCTTGACCGTGTTTTGAAAAATGAAAACCTTATATAAATACATACATGCAACAAACTATTTCTTATTTAACAAGTTAAAATATTTAATCCTTGAAAATGGATAAATGTATAGCTGAAGGCACTCGGTTAAAAAGAAGATTCGGACAGTTTTTATATAATTTATCATCTGAAAAAAAATAAATAGATCGCATGAGAAATTATATAAAAGACTAAATAAAAAGCACTTTGTCTGTCGTAATTCAAATAATTATATTGAAGTTTTCGGCTCTTGTTTTGAAACATGAGAACTTTATATAGCATTGGAATCATATTTTTAAATAAATAATTATATATATATATATATATATATATATATATATATATATATATATATATATATGGATTTTAAAAAATATATTATACTTTTATTTTCCATATTTTTGCTACACGGATTCTGGTCTCAATGACCTTCATCAGGCAAAGTGTGATTATTTTCATATTTTATTAAAAGGAATTAATTTTTCTTACCTTTTCTGGTGTTTAAATTAATACTACAAGACAATGGTAAACCATCAGAAAACAAACGCTTGATAAGCCGTAAAAAACAAATCCATCAATCAATATTATACATATGATGATTCTCTTATGCCATGATCAAAATATACAGTCATTTAATATATCCATACATATATGCTGAGTTTTTAAATTATTTCACCTCAAGCAAGGCGATAAGGCCACTGAGACGAAAGGCTTTACTAGGAGTGAAACAGAATGAGAGTGAGGGGAAAGGACAATAAAAGGACAGATTTCAAGAACACAGAAGATGGAGATTAACGTTACATTTAAATTATTGTAGTTGACAGGGAAGCAATAAATCTGAAGGGAGTTCCACGGGCAAGAAGAGAAATTATTAGAATAGAACATACGGTTACCAGTTAGTAAATCGGTGAGACCTAATTGCCACTCGAGTATACGCTTAAATTCATGCAGTCAAGGTACTAAGGAGAAAAGCCCATAAAAAATATTTATAAAAAAGACAGGGAAACCACGCTATGTCGGCGAGGAATGCCTGAAGTCGAGGCCAGGAACGATTATATTACAGACTATTCTTTGCCTTTTCTCTAGAATTTCCAGATATGTACTAGAAGTAGCAGACCAGATATGTCAGCGATATTCAATGAACAGACAAATGATAGATTTTTAAATGTTAAAGATGGTTTCTGACGAGTTAAAATGTTTCTGTCTTCTTGTCAGTGTTAATTAGACATACACTTATAAGACACTACGTCTTATTTGGAACAATTCTCGGCTTTTCACAATTCCAAATTTTGTCTCGTAACATCTTTGAAAATTCATATACAGATTTCTGTGAATGTTTCTATTAATGGCAATATTTTAGGCTGCCCGAAATAGACTTAATGTTATTTTTATCAAAAAAGTAACTATGAGATTTAAAAAAAAAATATCGATATGTGTTTAAAAAACCATTTCCTGGAATAAAATAGCATATATTCAATTACATATATTATTGTTGTGGCTGTACTTTTTTTAGCTTTCGTCTTCTGTATTTTCTAAATATAATTTTCGATTTTGTCAGGAAGCGGCTTAAAAAAAACAAACAAGTAAGGTGTTTTAAAAAGAGAAGGAGGTTTAAAATATATAACAAACAAAGCGTTTTTATTGTCTGAATTCCTGAGATGAGGAGTTATCATTATATACATTACAGGAGACAGATTAGGTTTAAAGCTCTAAATTCTACACTCAGGTTTGTCCTACAGAGCTTAGTAACTGTGCTTTCAATGCCTGCGTTGGTGAATCAGATTGGAGCTCTGTCGAAAACATAACGAGCAATAACTAAATAAGAACAAGACAAAGATATTCTGAGACATGGTAAGCGAAACAAAAACAATCCACCTCCGTGTATTAAATAAATGACTCTATTCGAAATTCTATGATAGTTACACGGGTCGATATTTCCCTGATGAACCCGGAACGTCGGATTAATAAGAACGAAGATGAGGTGAATTGTGCATCTGTAAATAGCATTTTTGATTATCTTACATAATTACATTTTTTTTTTTGTTATTTTGGGTGGCGGTTTTTTCCTATCAAATATAACGTGGTAATGCGGTCGACTACCTAGAAAATTACAATGTGTTTTTTTAAGAAACGAATTAAGGAAGAATAAGTTGAAATTTAAACAGGGCGCGCCAAACTCACTTACAGGTTTGATAGACACTATGATACACTCATATCTAAATATCACTATACAAAACTAAAATTCATAAATAAACTTAAAAATCAACTTATTCATTTAAAAATCGAAAATGGCGACCCTACATGAAAAAAAAAATGGTTGTTTAAAAAATTTTGTTGTGCTCCAAATCTTGTACATGCACATATCGGCGCCGAATGAGAAAGCAATCTGCAAAGATTCAAATCTGATCGACTTTGTTTCCATTATTATGTACTAATACCCTTGGAAAAGTCATGAATCATTCTTCGTCTAGTTATTTACAAACAGAAAGGTAGACTGGCCTCTTACGCCTTGGTTGGCAATCTTGGAGAAAAGGGCAACTTTGAATTCAAAACTCATGAAATAATAGAACAGATTTTAGTTTCGGTAGAAGAACCAGTTTAAGAGGAGGAAAAACTCTGAATTACCAAAACCAATAGAGAAATAGTCTCTGCTAGGCTGTCTTGCCTGAGTCTTATATACATTAGTCAATCGTTCAACTCTGAACCGACTGTTCGGTTGTACTCTCTTCCTACGGACGGGAGGCTACGCCGAAGGGAAGTCTCCTCCTTCGGGAGGTAGACCGGCCCTGAACCCGTTTATACGGGTTCAATGGGCATTTTTTGGCCGAGCCCACGGGCTCGGGAATGCCCACGTTAAAGACCTTGTGCCACATGACACCCTCGTGGCTGGGACTGAATATCGTCATAGTTACATCTGTTACAACTGCAGTACATGTGATGCACCTACGATGCTGCTAGGTCCCAAGATTCGCGAACATTCCCTGGAAATTCAGTTAAATAGGACAAATGAATTTAAAAGAAACTTACTGCTATCTTTTTTTTTTTTTTTTGGATGATTTAAACTTATGCTTTCTTCATCGTCTGCATTTTCATGTTAATATCTTTTGCACTCATAAATTTTCTGCCACTTCTCATTCAATTTCTTTTCTCCAGCCGCCACGATTTTCCATCATATTTTATTTCTGAGTAGAGTATGTTTCCCCTCCCAACAACTCGATACTTTCTTTCCACTTCACCTGATCGATTGATTTCCTCTTTGCCGACATTCTGCTTCGGCAACTGCTCCGAAATCTTTGGCACGATCTCTTTCTTCATTTCCCCTGCAATATTCCGACCATATTTTGCCTTGTTTTCACTGTTTTCCTTTCCCATTTCTATATTACCTGTCCTGGAACTGCTTTCTTTCCAATTCCTGACATTTCTATCTGGTTTACGTTCAGGGAACTCTTCATTGTATTGCTTTTCAAAATCGAACGGTTGATGCTTACATTGATATAAAACAAGTTCTCTTTGCTTTCTATGTCAAAAAACTGTTTGCCGTCGCAATGAAAATAAAAATAAATAAACCAACTAAAAGAAATAAAAATGGAGTAGCACCTAAAAAGAAGGCCAAGAAAACTTAAATAAACTATTACTGAAAAATAGGTACAGTATTAATTTGCTAATTTGCAGATTAGACTAGTATCAGACAATCTGTTTCTAGTCTTTTCGATATACAATGAAACATAGGTACAGTATTAATTTGCTAATTTGCAGATTAGAGTAGTATCAGACAATCTGTTTCCAGTATTTTCGATGTACAGTGAAACATGGGTACGGAATTAATTTGCTAATTTGCAGATTAGACTAGTATCAGACAATCTGTTTCTAGTCTTTTCGATATACAATGAAACATAGGTACAGTATTAATTTGCTAATTTGAAGATTAGACTAGTATCAGACAATCTGTTTCCAGTATTTTCGATGTACAATGAAACATAGGTACAGTATTAATTTGCTAATTTGCAGATTAGACTAGTATCAGACAATCTGTTTCCAGTATTTTCGATGTACAATGAAACATAGGTACAGTATTAATTTGCTAATTTGCAGATTAGACTAGTATCAGACAATCTGTTTCCAGTATTTTCGATGTACAATGAAACAACTGTTCCGTTATTTGAACTGCGATCAAAGTATAATATCTGTTCTCGTCTTTACCGTGCAGAAAGATTTGAAAGGAGTTTGGTTACAGGGATTTCAAACTTGTGTCAGCACCTCCCTCATTATACAAAAGAGGAAGTGTTGGTGGATGCCGACGCCGGCGTGACAGTGGTCGTAGTGACAGGGCAATTTTTGTCTCAGGCACATATGAGTTTGCCTAAAATAAAAAAAAAACAACCTTGTGTCACATCACGCCACCGTTGGTAGGCGAGTAAATACAAACAAAGAACCTGGCTTTCATACTAGTATCTATTCGCAGAATCTCTTCTGTAACTTCTGTACTAGTTATTAGAGTTTACTAGTTTAGGATATTCCTAGCCTGCAGCAAAGGTGTCTTCATTGCACTAAAATTGGGAGAGTTGGTGGAATATCAATTGACAGTTTTTGGATTAGCAGTTCACATTAAAAACGACCGTGTCTTCCATCCTCCATTCAAAACGAGCTTGAAAAAGAGACGGGCGTATATAATCTTATATTGCCCGAGACACATCAAATCAACGTACGACCGCAATATATAGGATGTTTGGCCGTAATTTGACAACTTTTAAAAAATGGAAAACAAAGTGAATATCTAAGCCAAAATTCTTTTTACTAGACAAATAGAAAAATGTTTTTAATAATCAAAATGAAATTCACTCAAAGAAGACACCATCAAAATCTACCACGGCCTCGATCCAACTCCGGAATCTATCTATCTATCTATCTATCTATCTATCTATCTATATATATATATATATATATATATATATATATATATATATCAAATCGCTCTTCAAATGAACATGATTTAATAACGTCGATGAAATCCAAGAGAATGCAACGAAGCAGCTGCTCACTATTCCAAAAAAGGAGTTCCAGGAATGCTTCCATCAGTGCAAACAACTCTGGATAAAGTGTGTGGCTTCAGAAGGGAACTATTTCGAAGGAGATTAAATGCCGAATTGATATTTTTTTAGTTTTCGTTTTATATCACCTATGTTTTTCCTTTAGGATCAGACAATAGTCATTGTTTATATATGAATCAACAAGGTATGGTGATTGTCGTTTCCCGCTTGAATGTAATATTCAAACCAAGGCACTTAGTAATTTATATTGAATCAATTGCTATGTCTACTGCAAGGATAGTTGATTCACAGACAAACATTTCTTCGCGTCAGAGTCCATCTTCTACATTTATAAATCTACCCTTCATCCATGCATTGAATATTACTGCCATATTTGGTCTGGTGTTTCTAATATACGGGGTATCCATAAAATTCGTGTGCACTTTAAAAAATGATAACTTTATTTGTATTTGCGATATAAATCATTTTTAAAAAGGATTAGAAAGATGTAAATCTATATTACTTAAGGTTTTATTGAAATTTTATTTAAATTTCCACATGTCCTCCATGATTAGCAATACAAAGTGTAATACGATTTTTCAGTTCACGGAAAACATTTGCCAACTGATTTACAGTAATACCTGAATCACATTAGTTATTTTAGCTATACTTGAAACTAGGTACATTAAAATTTATAATAATTTTTATAGATTATTTCTATTGCAAATACAAATAAAGTAATAAATATTTTAAAATGCACACGAACTTTATGGACACCCTGTATATCTGGAGATTCTTGACAAAATCCAAAGACGACTCTGTAATGTAATCTATCCTGAGAAGGTATCTAGACTTCAGTCATTTTCCCACCGACGTGACATGGCTCCTCTCTACAGATATTTTCATGGCAGTTGTTCTGTTGTGGTTTCCTCCTTGTTGTCTAGGATTTAAGCGTGGTACTAGACTGGTAATTAGGTCTCATCGTTTTATCGTTTAACTAGCTAGATGCAACCGTTAGGTTCTGTCTTAATAGTTTCTTTTTTCGAACTTCTCGACTGTGGAAATCTGTTCTTTTTTTTTCTTCCTTGCCACGTACAATCTTGAAAATTTTTAATTCTATTCCAATCGCCATCTTCTGCCTTCCTGAAACCTCTCCTGTTATTGTCGCTTCTCCTATCTAACGTCTTCACGATTCTTCATTCTCTTTTGCAGTAATCCCTTATGTTTGAGTTGCATTATCGTCTTGTTTGAGATCAAAAGATTAATGAATAAAAAAAAAAAAACTTACGGAAATGACCATCCAGATTTTGGAAATCCCATAATCCGATCCGTCTGAAATACCACTAATCCAACTGAATTACAAATTGTTTTCCACTGTTCAAATCTTTTCTCGCTGCTCTATTGCTAGTATCAAATTCGTGCGAGTTACATTCGTTCGTTTCACAAGTCAAGTCTGCACCCGTCATGCCCCATACACGGGAGTGGCTCATTCTGATTCCCCTCAGATTCCACTGGACAGCGGTTTCACTCAGACAGCATTTTCCTCAGAACTGTTGCATATAACGTACTCCCAAGAGGTTGCTTTCCCGATCCTTACCATCTTAATCTCTTCAAGCCGAAAGTCACCCGTTATCTTTCCTACATATGGTCATGATATAAAACCATTCATCCCAGCCTAAATGTCCTTACAGCATCCCCACTTTGAAACACACTATCTTGAGTAGTATTTAGGCCTTTGCGGCTTACAGCATTATCATGTTGAAACACAGGTTACCGTACGACCAGCGAAGTTAAGCAACGTCTAGCCTGGTCAGTACCTAGATGGGTGACCGCTTGGGAATACCAGGTGCTGTAAGCTTGAATGTGCGGATGGTGTAATGGATAATGGCTCGGAATTGTTAAACGGAGAGCTGAATTTCCCTTTCAGTTGTGTTTCTTATATTAACTTACGCGCAAATACCCTAGAAAAAGGTATGAATACAGCTCTTCTCTCCCCAGCTATGGGTTAATTAGTAAGACTATTATTATCTAAAAAATAAATAAATAAAATTGTGTTCAAAATATTTACATTTTAGCATTAATTAACCCATAAAGGTCGCTAATGCCACGAAACAAAATCAACCAGCCTTTTATTGAGAGAAAATACTAAAATGAGACATACCATGGTGTTCTCCATAGGAGTTTCCTCTAAGTGTAAAAAAATCGATTGAAACATCCAACACCCCGTGAAACTAGAACTATTTTAATATTGGGTTATTTATTAAAGGAAAAAAATTCGATTCGCAATGAAAATAGTATTTTGAACCAAGTCAAACTTGAGCGCTTCCTAAGACGATCGGTATGTGGTTAGCGACCTCATCCTGTTTCGTTATCAATAAATGGCTTTCTGAGGAAGCCATTGCAAATAATCTGTCCGTAATACAAACCTCGGGAGTAAAAGAGAAAGGATTACAAGGAATAGTTTGATGGATAAGCAGGACTTTCGACAGATAATTGGCAAGAAGTCAACGTTTAATATTTCGAGGATATAGCAGTGATGGCGACTAAAAACAAAAGTTAAACACAACTTTTTTCTTTGGGAAAGGGAGAAACTTTAAATAGTGTCTGCTTTCTTCCGGATGTGGACTTTTCAAGCTAACCTCCCCGTTCCAGCTCATTCACCGGAATCAGAAATCGATTTTACATTATCCCTCGGCGGTAGCCTGGAATTGATTTTATATTACCCTTGCACGATTCAGATCATAACCCTCGCTGACTTTTTCAAATCATATATCTTTATGCTTACAACTGCTGATAGGTTTATTGAATAAATATACAATATTGAAAAGGTAAATACAGAGAGACATTGCTAAGTTTGACGTCGAGGAAAATGAGAAAATTGTGTCTAAGCCAAGATGGTAACTTAGTGATAATATCTGTTTGGAGAAACGACCCCAATGTACCGCATCGTTATGAAGTTACTGACGGGTTGACCCAAACCTTTTAGGTAAAACTGGGTAGACAAAATTGTTTGGATGCCGGCCATGGTTGTGTATGAATTTATTAAAATATTTTGTTGGTAATTTTACTATAAAAAGTATTGAGGGTCATTTTGCTTTAAAAATATATTTTGGTCATTTTCTATAAAAAGGTAATGTTGGCAATTTTTCTACATAAAATGTATTGCTGGTATTTTTACTACAAAAATGTATTTTTATATTTTCATAGTATTTTGTTTTTGTTTTGGGGTTCACTATTTGCCCATTGCCGGGACCCTAACAGATGCTACTACCCGGGATCAGAGTGGACTTGGGAACAACAACAATTTCAAATGTTGTTACACGCACCCCAAAATCTTCATTCTCCTGATCAGAAGCCCTGCTGCCGGATGTAGTTTATCGCCATACCCAGGATTGGTAATTAAGATGTTGTTCCAGGCACCCCAAATCTTCATTCTCCGATCTAGAAGCCCTGCTGTGTCGGATGTAGTTTATCGTCATACCCAGGATTGGCAATAAGATGTTGTTCCACGCACCCCAAAATCTTCATTCTCCCGATCAGAAATGTAGTTATCGTCATACCTGATTGGCTTAAGATGTTGTTCCAGATGATCAGAAGCCCTGCTTTAGTTTATCGTCATACCCAGGATTGGCAATTAAGATGTTGTTCCAGGCACACCAAAATCTTCATTCTCCCGATCAAAGCCCTGCTGTCGGATGTAGTTTATCGTCATACCCAGGATTGGCAATTAAGATGTTGTTCCACGCACCCCAAAATCTTCATTCTCCCGATCAAGCCCCATGCCGGATGCCAGTTTATCGTCATACCCAGGACTAGAATTGAGATGTTGTTCCAGGCACACCAAAATCTTCATTCTCCGATCAGAAGCCCTGCTGCCGGATGTAGTTTATCGTCATACCCAGGATTGGCAATTAAGATGTTGTTCCAGGCACACCAAAATCTTCATTCTCCCGATCAGAAGCCCTGCTGCCGGATGTAGTTTATCGTCATACCCAGGATTGGCAATTAAGATGTTGTTCCAGGCACCCCAAAATCTTCATTCTCCCGATCAGAAGCCCTGCTGCCGGATGTAGTTTATCGTCATACCCAGGATTGGCAATTAAGATATTGTTCCAGGCACACCAAAATCTTCATTCGCCCGATCAGAAGCCCTGCTGCCGGATGTAGTTTATCGTCAAGGCGACTGACGCTTTCTTTTCTCTACTCCAATTCACCGAGTATACTCACACAAATATATAAACTCAGACACTCACACATTTCAGTCAGTGATTTTATTTCGCATACGGCATTATTATTATCTAATCAATTTCGCTAATTTATCGATATTTCAAGTTTCCTCGGCGAGTCACAACAACAGAGAACTAACCAGTGGACGTATTAAATCCTTAATCGGATGAGTAACACTCCACAGGACCCAATCAACTTATCCAACAAGCAGATATAACCTAATCAGAGCCTCACAGCAAATAGGCATAATCTTCTTAACTTTCTAATTCTCGAAGATTAATTTAACAATTGAGAGTAGATACGTTTTCTTTTTCTTTCTCTTTTTAATAAATTTCATCCAAAACAAAGGAACAATATTGTAGGGATGCGAACCGTTGTTTACGATTACAAGTATAATCGGCAACCGCATGTCTTTCAGTCTAAACTGCGATGTTCCTTCTTCATCCATCGACGTTGACCTTTTCCGAATATGGGCCATCGTGTCCTTTCTAGCTCTTCGTAAGGTTTATATTTTGGATATCACACCTAATACCTGTTATGACATGCATTTACCGAAAATCATTAGGTGGGTTATTCGCTGTTTTCCTCAGTCCGTCTCACCTTCAGTATGTCCTGGCGCTAAGGATTACGGCATACATCATGTTGAAACACCGATCTTATCATCGAAGTTAAGTAACGTCGAACCTGGTCAGTACCTAGATGGGTGACCACTTGGAAATACTAGGTGCTGTTATCTTGGATGTGCGGATGGTGTAATGGATAATGACTCGTAATTGTTAATCGGAGAACCGGGCTCGAATTCCGGTTGAGTTCGTTATATTAATTTACACGAAATTACTCTTAGCAAAGGCATGACTCCACCACTTCTCACCTAGCTATGGATTAAATAGTAAGACTTGTATCATTAAAGCATTATTTTTCCCAAAAACAATTCTAAAAATCTATTCTGGCTTTAAATAACCTGCAAAAAGTTGATAAGGACACATAGCACAGTAGATAAAGGCGTTAGTTAGATCCAGTGACAGGACCTAAAGAGTGTGATTTCAATACCCGGTTAAAGAAGTGGTGAACTTAGAGAGGGGAATTAACAGGAGATAACTGATAACTGCCATCCATTAAACATGGCATGTGGAACTAGAACGGTCTACCCTACTGAGCGAAATAAAGGTTTCACTTCAACATTCCAACCACCTGAAGAAGGCCGAAGAGAACAACGGCTGAAACGTTGTAATAAATATGGCGACAAAAATTAGGACAATAGTCCGAATAATGTAAATAGTGTACATAATACCTCATCTCAGAAATATAGACAGATACTGAAAGAGTTGATAAGCTGAAAAAAGCTAATCAAAATACTCCAGGCCATTTTGCTCATCTTGTGACCGGGGAATTTTAAATGCCAGTTTCACATTCGAAGTAAAAATGTCTTTTTTGTTTTCGTTTTTCTTAGAATTTACAACTCAAATTTTCAGCCGATGAGATTCTCAGCATCATTCTGTAGAACCACATTTCTGCTACCCGAAGTCTTTTCCTTATCTGTGGATTAGTCCTGGGTATTAAGATAAATTAGGAATGCCTTTGATCACGAGATTGGAGGTTTCGATGAGCTTGGAACTACTTCGTCATTACTGTTGTTCGCGGGAGCATTCTGGCCTGAGGAAGTAGCACTTCTTCCAGTCAAAAGCTACGGGCAAATAATGGACCCCAAACAAAAGCAAAACACGATGTATATATATATATATATATATATATATATATATAAAACAACATTTTCTAGTCAAAATGATCAGCAATACATTTTATTTGAAGTTTAAGGAATCCATCTGTATTTAAAATATACTGGAAGCCATAAATGATTTAAAATATTTTAGTTTTCGACATTAAATAATCCATAGATATTGATATGCCGCTAAATGTAATCAACAAAGATAAATAATACCAATCTGTGGTTAATTGGGGCAACGAATGGTTTGTAAATGTGAAAGCCTCCAAAAAAATGTTTTCAATTAATCACCGAGAGGACATTTATCTGCCTTCTTCTCTGTATGGCTGATGCTAACCTCTAGAAGAGCAACACATTTTAGGGCACACATTTTCCACTGACATGAAGTGGAGTGACTATATTGAATTAATTGCTAGGACTTCTTGCTAAGAAGGTTTGTTCATTGTGTCGTGTCAGACAATTTTTATCGTCAAAATTCACATTACCAATTTCTAAATCTAGCATCAATTCTTGCATTGAATACTGCTGCCATATCTGGTTTATATATATATATCAGGTCATCCCATAAGTTCTGTCCGAATTTTACCTTTTTTTAAAATGAACGAAATTTAAAGAGTATTTTATAATGTCTAATGGAGCTTAACATTATTTTTATGATTAGATGCATTTAAACTGATCAAATTTTATTTCAGAGAACAATAAAATTAAATTTTGTTTGATTAAAACCCTGCTAACATGGAAGTACCCAAGAATCATTTGAGGCACATAATGCTTTACGAGTTCAAGAAAGGAAACTCAGCAGCCGAAGCGGCTAGAAACATTCACTCAGTTTATGGAGAGGAATGTGTGAATGAAAGAACTTGCAGAAGATGGTTTGCAAAATTCAGAGGTGGAGATTTCACCCTTGAAGATGAAGATCGAACCGGACGTCCAGTTGAGTTTGATGAAAAGCTTCTTGAAGCAGCCCTTGAAGAAAACCCTGCTTTATCAGTTGAGGAATTGGCAGTCGTTCTCAGTTCAAACCATACAACTGTTTATCGTCCTCTTCAACAACTTGGAAAAGTTCCTAAATTTAGAAAAGGGTTGCCTTATGAATTTTCTGAAAACAACCTCAAATCCCGAGTTGACATCTGCTCTTCTCTCCATTCTCGCCAACTTGTTTCACCTTTTTTGGATTGACTTGTGACTGGCAACGAAAAATGGATCTTTTATCGAAATGTTAAGCGTCGTAGACAGTGGATTGGTAACGGGGAATGACCCCAGCCAGATCCGAGAAGGGAACTTCATGGGCAAAAGTTTCTTCTTTCAATGTGGCGGGATCGCCAAGGAATAATCCACTTTGAATTCTTACCATCTAATGCAACAATTAATGCTCAAATATACTGTCAGCAATTAGAGCGTTTGAACCAAGCATTGAGGAAAAAAGACCTGCTCTAGTGAATCGAAAAGAGGTGTATGTTTCATCAGGACAATGCGCGACCCCACACAGCAAGAATCACGTCACAAAAGATTGAAGAACTTGGTTGGGAGAAAATTTCTCATCCACCTTATTCTCACGATCTTGCTCCTTCAGACTACCATTTGTTTCGTAGCTTACAGAATCATTTGGAAGAAAGAGCTTTTGTAACACAGGAAGAGGTTAAAACTGACATTTGTGAGTTCTTCGAATCAAAGCCAAAAGAATTTTACAGTAATGGAAATTAGTAAGCTTGTTAATAGATGGAAGGAAGTGATAGATAGTCAGGGAAAATACATTGTTGATTGAATCTGTAATTAAATGTAACATTTGGTGACTTGTTTTCTTTATTCAAAATTCGGACAGAACTTATGGGATGACCTAGTAGATATATCGAAAATCTTGTCAAAATCCAAAGAAGAGTCTATAACGCAAACGATAACTGACATGGTATCTCGACTTCAGTCGCTTTTGCACTGACGTGACGCGGTTTACCTCTGCCTTTTCTATAAATATTTTAATGCAAACAATTCTGATGATCTGGTAGAATGTTTACATTCACGCAGTCGAGGCACTAAAGAAAAAATCTTTGATGTCTCGACTACGTGAATTTGACTACTTTCATTGGCAAGTAGTTCCCTCTGATTTACAGTTGAACTAGAGAGATGAAATCGTCTGTTTTAATCTAATACTTTCTTTTCTGTCTGATCTGACACCTACAATTTAAAAAAAAAAAAATTAATGCAACGCCAATCACCATCTTCTGTCTTTCTGAGCCCTATTCCTTTATTGTTTCTTTTAACATCTCACTAAATTAGACTTATTCTATTCCACTTCCTATACTCCCCTGAATACTAATATCATTACCACCTTCCTTGGGATCGGATGATTAAAAAAATCACTGTCTCAGTTTTTGGTAGTTCCAGAGATCCCCGGTATTATTTTCGGCTGGACACTCTCAGTCCTTTGAATCGCCAATTCCGCAAGTATAGATTACAATGCTTTTGGCAAAGCTCCATGTGCGCTAATTATTATGGGAACGACCCTATCATTGTTATTGAAAGCAGTTGGCTTGAGCTTGGCGCCATTGTCCTGTTCATATTTTATGTCTCCTATTCATTTTCGTCCGGTTCATTTATCGAACATATTCACTTGACTTCGTTGTTATTGCATCCGGACTTGAAAAATGATTTTATCGTTTGCATATTTGATAATATTTTTGTTTCTAGTTTGCTTTGCATCGCTTGTGTTTCTGCATATTCAATTTTTAATGCTTTTGCACTGTCATAAATCATTACGTCTATCTATCTATCTATCTATCTATCTATCTATCTATCTATCTATCTATCTATCTTAAGATATATATATATATATATGTGTGTGTGTGTCTGTATGTATATATCAATAATGAATAATGTCTATTCTTTATCTATGTTCATATATAAAGATATATAAATAAACATAATGAATAACATCTATTCATTATCTATCTATCTGTCTTTATGTCTATCTATATAAAGATATATATATATATATATATATATATATATATATATATATATATATATATGAATACTAAATATTCACAATTTATCTATCGTCATATATAAAAGATATATATAAACAATGACTAAAGTCTATTCACTATCCATCTATCTATCTACCTATCTATCATCATCATATATATATATATATATATATATATAATGAATAATGTCTATTCATTATGCATCTATCTACCTACCTATCTATCTTCATATATAAAATATATATATAAACAATGAATAATGTCTATTCATTATCTATCTACCTATCTATCTTCATATTCATATATATATATATATATATATATATATATATATATATATATATATATATATATATATATATATCCAGTCATTTCATATCTATTTATCTGTCTCTATTTCTATTCATATATAAGCGCTCTATATAAAGATAATGAATAATGCCTATTCCTTCTATCTATGTTCATATATATATATATATATATATATATATATATATATATATATATATATATATGTACTGAAGAGCTGTGATACAGCGAAACAGTGCCTATGGATGACAATATATAGGCTCCTGTAAAATATCATTTCTGATGAGCTCTCTGGGGAGGATGTATGGGTTTGAAAACAGTGACTATTACGGCCATTATAGCAAGACTCTTCGGTAAAGCGAATCGAGTCCTCTCAGTTACAGTGTGTTTCTCTAAAAATAAATACGCTAAAATTCACATTCGTCCTTGCCGTGCCAACTCAGCCGGGTTTCGACCCTAGCTGGAGGCAACCGGACGTCTAGCCACACTGAATAGCTGTGATACAGCGAAACAGTCTGTCTGTAGATGACAATATATATATATATATATATATATATAATGGATGTGTATTCCTTATCGATCTCAGTTTCTTCATAAACACACACACACACTCACACACACTCACTCACATTCTCAAATCCGGGTCCTACGAAGCCGTTTTACAGCGCGTGGTAGTATTTGAAAGGGTCCGCCAGTCAATGATCCAACGGGTGTATACGTATGTAGAAGCAGGCAGAGTCCTTAAGAATAATTAGAGACTTTTTATCGGTTTCTCATTTCTGGGATTTTCAAAACTTATATTGAGATGGAGACTCATGTGGCTATATCATGATACATCTCGCATGGGATATATATACAAAAAAAAACTTACTTTCCATATGTCTATATTCATTTGGAATAGTCGAAGTCCTCTTCTGGAGAGGTGCGTTCAACTCCACAATATATTTAGGCAGGAAACCATCGTTTATACATGTATCAGTATTTTGTTCAAAATCTCCCTTTAACGACCATAACGGGATCATCTATACTCAAATCAATGGTGTTAGTAGGGGTAGCTCACTTATGTACCAACTTCACCATTATCAAGTAACATATGTTGAACAAAATATGATTAAAATATTCCTTGTCCGTGAGCGAAACACCCACACAAATATATATATATATATATATATATATGCTCGACTCTTCTGTGGTATTCGACATATGTGAGTCATGCAGCTCAGTTCCAGACATCTGCACATATGATTTGATTTGATTCTTTGTGCAGAACCAACCACACTTTTTGAAGAGCCGAATACAGAGACCTGGTGCACTACATGCCATAATGTTTTCAAACGACTCTCCGCAGATTTTGAATTCAGAATTTTCCTTCTCCTAGACTAGTTGCCATTCAAACTTATAGAACCCAGTCTGTCCTATTTACCTATAGAAAAGAGCATTAGCTTTAGCTCCCAAAAGCATTAGCGTAAGTGAATGGATTCGATTGGAATTCGAACTCGCCTCTCCGATTCCTCAATCCGAGTCGCTATCCATTAATCCACCTTGCGGTTGCTTGGATAGTAGTTTGTTTCACGCTTTGATGATCTTCAGACAAACTGGTTTATTTCTTTCAAAAGTGTATCTATTTATGCTTCATTTGTGTTTGATTATTTGTGTATGATGAAGGAGGGAAAACAATTTTTCACTCGCATATACATAATACAGGTCTCCCTCGATTAGTGCGGCTAATAACTATAAAAATCAATTTTCAATTAATATGTTTAAGATGAATATTTTACTGCACTAATCGAAATGGAAAACGCATTCATCGAATGCGCATTAATCGAGAGATGCCTGTATATAAATTTATTAACGTTATCATAACATGTAATAACTACTATCCCTAATTAAAAGCCTAGAAAAACTCCTAATGTTGCAGTTTTTTTTGTGTATATCTATGTACTAGTGAGTTAGCTCAAATGACTTGACTCACTTTATAGTCCAACAATAGAAGGTTAACCAATCAGAAGACGTAGAACATTCAATCCGTCGTGTATAAAGGCGGCCATTTTGTTTACTCTACCCGAATGTCCAGTCCAGCTTGTCAGGCGAAGAGAAACAGAAGGACGAACTATGCTCTGCTACTTTTACCAATATATCCACTGCTAACGTGAACAACGCTTTCCTACTGTCTTCGAAATATTCACTGCTAACCTCTGGATTATACTCGAAGACGACCGTCATCATGAACAACACCTAAAACGTCTACTAATACATTAGTATTTTGGAACAATATAGCTTAGATTATAAATACAGAAAAATATGGTAAAAATGAACACGTGGAACTTAGTTAATGAACTAGTAGAAAAGGAACAATAATGACGACGGCCAAATTCTACACTCTTTTACTCTTCATAAAAGAAAACCATCGACGTGGTATAATGGTTAACGAGCATGTCTCGCCGGTCATAATATTGAGCTCGAACATTAACTTGGTTCACCATACTTTGAGTTTTGCTTAGTAAATGACCATAAAAGATGTAAGGGCTTTAGGAAAACTATATAAAATTTTATATATAAAATTTTACTTGTCTGTCGCATGTAATGAAACAAGTATAAAATAGAAAGAAAGAGAGAGAGAGAAAGAGAGAGAAACACATACTAACGCACGGACATAATAGCTGGTCACTCATATTCGAGGATAACTGCCTACTAAGGCGGCTAGCCAATTCCTATTGCAGACGCTCGCTCAGGCAGAATTGCGTTTGCTCAATACCCACAGAGCCCACCTGTAGTTTATACTGCAAATATACAGAGCAGACCTTAGTTACAGTTTCTGGGAGAGAGCGTGTTATCTAGCGGGATCGACAATTTGAACAATGCTAGCAAGCTCAAGCACTCGGTGACGATGATTTATAGCTTTGTGGTATCGACGGCCCTTAAGATTTCC
>CAHIKZ030002035.1:1077500-1102500 GCA_903632075.3 Acanthosepion pharaonis | reverse complement strand
ATGATTCTGTATCGCCAATCAACAAGTTTCAAAGATGGCCTCCAACAAGAGCCACAAGCTTCAGTCACTAAATATCGTTTTTAAACAGTGATCTTAGAAAGCGGTTGTATGCAATTGACTGTTTAGATATTTCTGAACGGATCTGGTGCTACGATTTACATTCATATGAAAGACTTTGATGTGATGAGACTATTTAGGTACAAGACACCTGTCTTTTATTTCGCTGTTTTCGTATTCTTTCTTTCTTTCTTACTTTCTTTCTTTCTTTCTTACTTTCTTTCTTTCTTACTTTCTTTCTTTCTTTCAAACAAACAAACAAAAACAATGAATAAATTCCATTTCGGTTTGCTTCGATTGCGTCTTCTTTCTTAACATTCATTTTTCCCTCTCTTCAGTTTCATATCGCTTTCCTTTTCTTTCTTTCTTTCTTTCTTTCTTTCTTTCTTTCTTTCTTTCTTTCTAGCAGCTTACCATTCATTTTTCCGTCTCTTCTCTTCAGTTTCATACCGGTTCTTTCTTTCTTTCTTTCTTTCTTTCTTTCTTTCTTTCTTTCTTTCTAGCAGCTTACCATTCATTTTTCCTTCCCTTCTCTTCAGTTTCATACCGGCTCCTTTCTTTCTTTCTTTCTTTCTTTCTTTCTTTCTTTCTTTCTTTCTTTCTTTCTAGCAGCTTACCATTCATTTTTCCTTCTTTTCTCTTCAGTTTCATATCGCTTTCCTTTTCTTTCTTTCTTTCTTTCTTTCTTTCTTTCTTTCTTTCTTTCTTTCTTTCTTTCTTTTAGCTTACCATTCATTTTTCCTTCTTTTCTTTTCAATTTCATACGAAAACGTTTGTATGCAGTTGACTGTTTAGATATTTCTGAATGGATCCGGTGCTATGATTTACATCCATATGGAAGACTTTGATGTGATGAGGGTATTTAGGTACAAAACACAAGTCTCGATCTGACGAGACTATTTAAGAACGAGACGTGACTTTTCAGATTAATGTTTTGGTTTTGTAGCCATTTGCTGTATTAGGAGAAACTACATCCAGCGCTGCCTATTCTATGTTCAATTTATTTATCTTCTATAATAAATTTGTTATAACTGACCCATACACCGATATATTTGAGGTGTTTGATATTTACTAAATTTATATCCTGTGTTTTTATGATGGATTACGGATACGTTAGATTGCAGCTTTCATTTCAATTCCAATTGTTTCTGTTTTGGAAATATTTATTTTGAGTCTTATTTCTTAGAACACTTGGTAGAAGTTAATTTCCTTCCCAATATAATTTTTATCTTAACTATGAATACCTATGCCATCAGCATAGATTCCTCATCATCAGTACAATTGCACTCGAGAGAGAAAGCAGGATCCTTTGCTTTTGTATTGTTAGATTCGTTTGGGATGCTGTATGGAACGCTTAAATGATCAGTGCCTATCTCCACACGTGTTAGTAAATGCGCAACGCATAATGTAAAAATATAAATTTCTCTTATCAACAATTTCATTAATTTAGATAGGTGATAAATGCAAATTATTTCAATTACCTGCGCCATCACATCTGCCCCTGGAGATATCAAAGTTATGACGATCGCCTTTCTAAATTCCGACTGCTTCATTGGGAAATTATTCCGACTTATCTCACTCAAGATCAATGATTCCCAATCACTGTGCCACGGCACACTAACGTGCCCCTGCGATGTGTACCGCGAAATATTATCACAGCAATATATATATATATATATATATATATATATATATATATATATATGAATATATTTTGAATAAAAACAGACCACTTTAAGGTTCCATGTAATAAGTTATTTCACCACAACCCCTTTAAAAGGGCTCTGGATCATCAGACTTTACTTCCAAAGGTTGAAATGAAAAATGAAAAGAAATTCACACACCAAGCATCTGTAAAATTAACGAAGTGAGGAAGTAAGGTGGGAGAGAAGACATGGGTGAGGTAGACGTACCATTTCAATTCTTTATCCTTAACCCCACTCTGTTTAGGCTAGACGTCGCTTAAACTTAACGCGTGTTATCTCTAGATATAGATGGGTAAGGGGTGAGGGAGAAGACCGACATCAAAGGAAGAAGCTACAACAAACCAAAATAATAATAAAGCGTCAAAAATATGTAAATTTAGAAGTAAAGTCTGATGCTCCAGAGCCCTTTTAAAGGGGTTGTGGTAAAATAACTTATTACATTCAAACATATCTTCTCTGAATTTACATTGAGTTCTCTGGATATCATCCTCCTTGGGTCTACCCATACGGATTACCTAGTTTTGCATGAACTAACTAACTAACTAACTAACTAACTATATATATATATATATATATATATATATATATATAGAGAGAGAGAGAGAGAGAGAGAGAGAGAGAGAGGTAATGTTTGATGATGTAATCCAGAGAGCTCACGGTAACAATAGACCATATATTAATTAAATCAAAAAACAGACAATATATATGTGTGGTGGGTACTGTAGGTAATGGTACAGCTTTAGTATATGAAATTGACCACCATTTCTAGTGATCGATAGCTTAAGGTAAAACATTTTTAGGCACCTATTGATAGGTTTTGGATTTCAATAAAAAAGGAAAATCTCACATTAATTAAAAAAGATTTATCAGTTTTATTTCAATTTTTACTTCTTATTTATGAAAATTTAATCTTCTCAGCCATAAATAACATCAAAAATAAGATGCAAGAAAGACTACGCAGGTACGTTTGAAGGGTCAGAATCCGTTGGAGGTTTATTTTTCTTGACAGTTTCGTGATAATCGAAATTTATGTCGCTTATTTCGTTTAGTGCTATGTCTTCTTGTTCTGAAGTTCTCTTGATTTTTCTATTGTCGTCCGATTTTATGTCGTCTTGTGCATCTTTAGCTAGAGTACCGAATTTAGGCCTCGTAGCAACGTCGAGTCCATCGTCCCAGGCTGTAGGGTAACCGTGTGATATTTCAGACATTATTAGCTCAGGTTTGCATACCATGGAGCCCATGATTGTGTAATTGTCTTGCGTGTAAACTTTTGTGAGCGGCTTTCTTAATAAACTCGGATTTTTCCATGTGTGTGTGTATGTGTCACGTTGTCTAACTTTTATGATGTTTTCCATTTCTTTCCAATCGTGATGGTTTTCGCTGACGTGAACATGGGTTACACCGCCGAAATGGGAGGCGGCAATACGTAACGGAACATCATACAGAACAGTCAAACAGGGATTTAAAATAGACAACATTATAGCAGGAGAATGGATGACGAAGAACAACGAAGAAGTGTTCGTACCAAATCCGTTACCATATTTCGAAGTTTACGTAGACAAAGGTAACTACATTGGTTACGGTAATTTAAACCGTATAACAAATATACTTAACAAAAATTTCACTGAAATTCAGCCGATGAGAGGAACTGAAGCAGAACTACCAAAGTACAAATACTCATACGGCTGTCCGGTACAGTTACTAAATAGTATGGAAAACTCTCGTTCAAGAATAAATGCAAATACAAACCAAACTACTATACCAATGATAGATCTTCACGATTGGAAAGAAATAGAAAACATCATAAAAGTTAGACAACGTGACACATACACACACACATGGAAAAATCCGAGTTTATTAAGAAAGCCGCTCACAAAAGTTTACACGCTTGACGATTACACAATCATGGGCTCCATGGTATGCAAACCTGAGCTAATGATGTCTGAAATATCACACAGTGACCCTACAGCCTGGGACGGTGGGCTCGACGTTGCTACGGGGCCTAAATTCGGTACTCTAGCTAAAGATGCACAAGACGACATAAAATCGGACGACAGTAGAAAAAGGTAGAGAACGTCAGAACAAGAAGACGTAGCACTAAACGAAATAAGCGACATAAATACGTAGAATTAAAAATCTCGAGAAAGCACCAGCCGCAGGTTTCACACTAAATAAGCTGCAGAAATAGTTGAATAGAAACATTGAAATAAACTAAGTTCATATCTCTGTGTGTATTTGATGTAATGGAATAACCAGCCACCCCCATGAATGATTACACTATAGGTAGTAAGTACCTATAAAGTCAAATGTCTACGAGAGAGTGCAAAGAGTAAGAGTGAGACGGAGCAAGCACGCCCAACCTTCCAATTAGTGGCAATCACTACTAGATTGACCTGTGTGTATAACTGTACAGTATTTCATATTGTACTGGTTGTATACAATAAACCTTTCTTCTATTATCCACCTAGTGTTAAGTATTTATTCCCTTAGCACGGAATATAACTGTATTTTTTCAATCTATGGTTTTATTTGACAACATTTAAATGTACACACTTTAAAACTATTGCTAAATGTACAGTGATATTTTAATTTGCTCCTTCATTTGCAGTTGCTTAAAAAGGTTGAGAAACTCTGGTATAGAGGCATTCATTCATATTTCTATTATTTTCCTAGTTTTTTTTTTCAGCTTATGACCGCTTTTCAACTCAGTCTGCGTCGAAAATTAATTCATTATTACTATTAATTAAGGACAATTTTACTATATATTATTACTGCAGATTTTTCATCTTAACATTCTTGGTTAACTTATCTTCGCCCGCTGAAGATAACAGTGTGAAATAGAAAAAAATACGAGAGGGTGCTGAAAAATTTTCAACTAGATCAAGAAAGAATTCCCAAAACAAAAAACAAAAAAAATGATGCGTACTTATTTACGACAATTTCGTTATTTCCGACAAGATATGAAATCATACTAACACAAACCAGAAACACATTAAGCACCCTTCGTCGTATTTAAAAAAAAAACCCCAAAAAACCAATAATATTTAAATGGAGTAAAGGTCTGATTAAATAAATGTTATAATTATAGTTTATATAGTTATTATCTATCTATCTATCTATCTATCTATCTATCTATCTATCTATCTATCTATATACCTCAGTCTATTAATATCTATCTATCTATCTATCTCAGTTTATTAATATCTATGTATCTCTCTATCTCTCTCTCTCTCTATCTATCTATCTATCTATCTATCTATCTATCTATCTCAGTCTATCATATCTCATCTATCTATCTATCTATCTATCTATCTATCTATCTGAAATGAGAACGAATCGAATCCAATTCCAGCGTTCGTAACATTATAATTAAGAAAGAGCCCGATACAATAGTAGACCAATATTCTGTAGTTTAGGATATTGTTTTAAGTGTTCGTGACTTTCATCATCATAATAATAATATATATATATATATATATATATATATATATATATATATATATATATATATTATCGCTGTTTCCCTAATCTATATATATATATATATATATATATATATATATATATATATATATATTTTATATATATATATATATATTTAAAAGGCTCAAACGCTAATATTCCATCATCAAACCTACAAATTCAAAAAGAAATCGGAAAATATTGAATTTGTTGGACTGATTATTTGGATCGTGATTACGATTTAAAAGGTATTAAATTATAACCATGGAATATTAGTGTTTGAGCCTTTTATATTATATTCTTACTCTGTCCTGGACATTGAGTTCTACCTGAGTTCTATCCTCTTGGGGATTTAGGCATATATATATATATATATATATATATATATATATATATATATATATATATATATTAACCACTAATATTATAAGTATCTCTCTCTATCTCTCTCTCTCTCTCTCTCTCTCTCTCATATATATATATATATATATATATATATATATATATATATATATATATATATGAAAATGATATACAGTATTATTAGTATATGCCATGGTTGACATGGAATAACGCTTTTTTTGCTGCTGGAATTGCCTTGACAAGTTAATTAGTCTTGCTTTATTATTATTTACCAAGTTTCTTTTACGTTAGCGAGTCTGACAAATCAGTGACATTCGGTTAATATAACCAGTGACGCGCAGCAGACTGCATGGAAAATAGTTCCGTGACTTTCACAGAGAAATAGTGAAAAGGAAACATATACTGGACCAGTTGAGATTTGAACTCCATTTGCCGAGTTTATTAACTTCCACGCTGTTAAGAGCTAGAACATTCCACTTATCCACAAATGACTGACACTCCCTACATAAAGAGAATAGATGTCGGAAGATGATTGTTAAAGAGAATGCATTAAATTAATTGCATTGGTGTAAAGACATCGAATTCGTTTTAATCGAGTATGGGTTATTGTTTGATCGAATTGAACACGGGAAATCAAGAAACAGCGATATTTACACAATTAAGAATTAAATTAATTTTGGTAAATTGGTCGTCGGCAGTTGATTCATTCTGAGAAAGCATTTTCCTGAGTTAATAGACATATCGGCAAAGACAATCTCTGGAATTTGATTTTAAGTTTATAAAGTCTAAAATGCCATGACATTTGTATTCTTTTCCTTCAACACACACACACACATATATATATATATAAACACACACACACACACACACACATATATATATATATATATATATATAAAGACATTTTTATGTTTATACATTCTTTTTATAGATACAAATATTTAAGTAAATGGTCTGTTTATAATAAACAGTATTAAAGAACATTTACCAACTGAATGTCCGAGAAATCTTCACAGAAAATATTCGTCCTCCGACAGGATTCGAACCTGTATCCTATACGGAACCGTCATTTAGCTTGACGTGCCTTTACCGATTTGGCCACGAAGGAGCGTTCGGTTAGCGAGATCGAATTTTTTGACGTTGAAACAATAATGTACAATTTTGTAGTGCATATGTGCATGTTCTAATGTAACACTGTATATGATAAATAAATATTTACGATTCTACTTTATGTAATGAGCACTATTTTTAAATTAATATTTTGAACGCTGTAATCCTATTGTTCGTTCTCCTACACATTGATATATATATATATATATATATATATATATATATATAAGAAAAATATACTGAAAAAAAATCCTAATATGCAATTATGCTGTTTTAATGTTAATATAATGTCAACGTCGGACGTTTCGTTCTAATAGACCATCTTCAGGACATATTCATAAAATATAATTAACGTAGACCATATTAGATTCAACATGAAAAAGACGATTGAATATGGTTTATGTAAATTATGTTTTATGAATATGTCCTGAAGATGGTATATTATAATATAAAACGTCCGACGTTGACATTATATTAACATTAAAACAGCATAACTGCATATTAGGATTTTTGTTTGTTTTTTCACGTATATTTTGCAAGAAATGAAAGAATAATGAAGTTTACATACTGTCGGATCTATATCCATATATTTTTTTAATAGGCATATATATATATATATATATATATATATATATATATATATATATATATATATATAGATATATATATAGATATTTTCAGATATATGTATATATATATACAAAGTGATGAGCTGATTGTGTAATGGATAGAGCCTCGCAACAATAAGTTGGAGAGCTGAGTTCATAATACCAGTGAAATTACATTCACTTTCATGCAAATATCATTGGGAAAGGCATGAATCCATGAATACCCTGAACTATGTGGTAAATAATGAAGCAAATTGCGCTCAATAGACTTTTGTTATAACTAGTCACGGAAAAGGGCAACTGTGAATTTAAACTCACTTGTAGCTCGGGAGAAACACATAGTATGCAAGAAATGAAAGAATAATGAAGTTTACAATGACCCTGCGATGGGCCTTGATTCAAGACATATACACACACACAAATACATATATATTTTTAATAGGCATCACCTCAAGCAAGGCAATAATGCCACTTAAACAAAAGGTGTTACATGGCGTGGAAGAATTAGGAACAGAAGCATTAATAATGAGCTGGAGGAGAAGAGAGTAATCAGGTGGGCAGTAGATAGCGATTGACATTGCATTTACATATTTTTCAGATTAAAGTGGGCTGGAAAACATGGAGCCGGAAGTGAGTTCCACAAAGTGCGAGAAAAGTAACTGTTAGCATAGAATTTACGGCTACATCTAGAAGATCAACGCCAGTCTAGTGCTGCGCTTTTATTAAAAAAAGCTAGGTACCATAGCGAAGAGCTCATCTGCACAATTACCATGAAAGTATTTATATAAAAACAGAAAAATAAAGGCAATAAAAAAAAGTGACTGCAGATTCTTCTTTGATCTTATCAAGGAGATCAAAGGTAAATAACGGAGCCACCGGACCATATGTGGCAGCAATATTCTAAGCATAGGATGAATGGTAGGTTTATAGATCAGGACCAATAATATTGATTCTTCTTTGGATCTTATCAAGGAGATCAAGGTAAGGACCATATGTGGCAGCAATATTCTAAGCATGGATGAATGGTAGTTTTATAGATCAGGACCAATAATATTGCTGATTCTTCTTTGGATCTTATCAAGGAGATCAAGGTAAATAGCAGTGCCACCGGACCATATGTGGCAGCAATATTCTAAGCATGGATGAATGGTAGGTTTATAGATCAGGACCAATAATATTGCTGATTCTTCTTTGGATCTTATCAAGGAGATCAAGGTAAATAGCAGGAGCACCGGACCATATGTGGCAGCAATATTCTAAGCATGGATGAATGGTAGGTTTATAGATCAGGACCAATAATATTGCTGATTCTTCTTTGGATCTTATCAAGGAGATCAAGGTAAATAGCAGGAGCACCGGACCATATGTGGCAGCAATATTCTAAGCATGGATGAATGGTAGGTTTATAGATCAGGACCAATAATATTGCTGATTCTTCTTTGGATCTTATCAAGGAGATCAAGGTAAATAGCAGGAGCACCGGACCATATGTGGCAGCAATATTCTAAGCATGGATGAATGGTAGGTTTATAGATCAGGACCAATAATATTGCTGATTCTTCTTTGGATCTTATCAAGGAGATCAAGGTAAATAGCAGGAGCACCGGACCATATGTGGCAGCAATATTCTAAGCATGGATGAATGGTAGGTTTATAGATCAGGACCAATAATATTGCTGATTCTTCTTTGGATCTTATCAAGGAGATCAAGGTAAATAGCAGGAGCACCGGACCATATGTGGCAGCAATATTCTAAGCATGGATGAATGGTAGGTTTATAGATCAGGACCAATAATATTGCTGATTCTTCTTTGGATCTTATCAAGGAGATCAAGGTAAATAGCAGGATCACCGGACCATATGTGGCAGCAATATTCTAAGCATGGATGAATGGTAGGTTTATAGATCAGGACCAATAATATTGCTGATTCTTCTTTGGATCTTATCAAGGAGATCTTGGTAAATAGCAGGATCACCGGACCATATGTGGCAGCAATATTCTAAGCATGGATGAATGGTAGGTTTATAGATCAGGACCAATAATATTGCTGATTCTTCTTTGGATCTTATCAAGGAGATCTTGGTAAATAGCAGGAGCACCGGACCATATGTGGCAGCAATATTCTAAGCATGGATGAATGGTAGGTTTATAGATCAGGACCAATAATATTGCTGATTCTTCTTTGGATCTTATCAAGGAGATCAAGGTAAATAGCAGGATCACCGGACCATATGTGGCAGCAATATTCTAAGCATGGATGAATGGTAGGTTTATAGATCAGGACCAATAATATTGCTGATTCTTCTTTGGATCTTATCAAGGAGATCAAGGTAAATAGCAGGATCACCGGACCATATGTGGCAGCAATATTCTAAGCATGGATGAATGGTAGGTTTATAGATCAGGACCAATAATATTGCTGATTCTTCTTTGGATCTTATCAAGGAGATCAAGGTAAATAGCAAGAGCACCGGACCATATGTGGCAGCAATATTCTAAGCATGGATGAATGGTAGGTTTATAGATCAGGACCAATAATATTGCTGATTCTTCTTTGGATCTTATCAAGGAGATCAAGGTAAATAGCAGGGATCACCGGACCATATGTGGCAGCAATATTCTAAGCATGGATGAATGGTAGGTTTATAGATCAGGACCAATAATATTGCTGATTTTTCTTTGGATCTTATCAAGGAGCTCAAGGTAAATAGCAGGATCACCGGACCATATGTGGCAGCAATATTCTAAGCATGGATGAATGGTAGGTTTATAGATCAGGACCAATAATATTGTTGATTCTTCTTTGGATCTTATCAAGGAGCTCAAGGTAAATAGCAGGGACACCGGACCATATGTGGCAGCAATATTCTAAGCATGGATGAATGGTAGGTTTATAGATCAGGACCAATAATATTGTTGATTCTTCTTTGGATCTTATCAAGGAGCTCAAGGTAAATAGCAGTGCCACCGGACCATATGTGGCAGCAATGTTCTAAGCATGGATGAATGGTAGGTTTATAGATCAGGATCAATAATATTGCTGATTCTTCTTTGGATCTTATCAAGGAGATCAAGGTAAATAGCAGGATCATCGGACCATATGTGGCAGCAATATTCTAAGCATGGATGAATGGTAGGTTTATAGATCAGGACCAATAATATTGCTGATTCTTCTTTGGATCTTATCAAGGAGATCAAGGTAAATAGCAGAATCATCGGACCATATGTGGCAGCAATATTCTAAGCATGGATGAATGGTAGGTTTATAGATCAGGACCAATAATATTGCTGATTCTTCTTTGGATCTTATCAAGGAGATCTTGGTAAATAGCAGGATCACCGGACCATATGTGGCAGCAATATTCTAAGCATGGACGAATGGTAGGTTTATAGATCAGGACCAATAATATTGCTGATTCTTCTTTGGATCTTATCAAGGAGCTCTTGGTAAATAGCAGGAATCACCGGACCATATGTGGCAGCAATATTCTAAGCATGGATGAATGGTAGGTTTATAGATCAGGACCAATAATATTGCTGATTCTTCTTTGGATCTTATCAAGGAGATCTTGGTAAATAGCAGAATCACCGGACCATATGTGGCAGCAATATTCTAAGCATGGATGAATGGTAGGTTTATAGATCAGGACCAATAATATTGCTGATTCTTCTTTGGATCTTATCAAGGAGATCAAGGTAAATAGCAGAAGCACTAGACCATATATGGCAGCAATATTCTAAGCATGGACGAATGGTAGGTTTATAGATCAGGACCAATAATATTGCTGATTCTTCTTTGGATCTTATCAAGGAGCTCAAGTTAAATAGCAGAAGCACCGGACCATATGTGGCAGCAATATTCTAAGCAGGGACGAATGGTAGGTTTATAGATCAGGACCAATAATATTGCTGATTCTTCTTTGGATCTTATCAAGGAGATCAAGGTAAATAGCAGGAGCACTGGACCATATGTGGCAGCAATATTCTAAGCATGGATGAATGGTAGGTTTATAGATCAGGACCAATAATATTGCTGATTCTTCTTTGGATCTTATCAAGGAGATCAAGGTAAATAGCAGGAGCACCGGACCATATGTGGCAGCAATATTCTAAGCATGGATGAATGGTAGGTTTATAGATCAGGACCAATAATATTGCTGATTCTTCTTTGGATCTTATCAAGGAGATCAAGGTAAATAGCAGGAGCACCGGACCATATGTGGCAGCAATATTCTAAGCATGGATGAATGGTAGGTTTATAGATCAGGACCAATAATATTGCTGATTCTTCTTTGGATCTTATCAAGGAGATCAAGGTAAATAGCAGTGCCACCGGACCATATGTGGCAGCAATATTCTAAGCATGGATGAATGGTAGGTTTATAGATCAGGACCAATAATATTGCTGATTCTTCTTTGGATCTTATCAAGGAGATCAAGGTAAATAGCAGGATCACCGGACCATATGTGGCAGCAATATTCTAAGCATGGACGAATGGTAGGTTTATAGATCAGGACCAATAATATTGCTGATTCTTCTTTGGATCTTATCAAGGAGCTCAAGGTAAATAGCAGGATCACCGGACCATATGTGGCAGCAATATTCTAAGCATGGACGAATGGTAGGTTTATAGATCAGGACCAATAATATTGCTGATTCTTCTTTGGATCTTATCAAGGGGATCTTGGTAAATAGCAGGATCATCGGACCATATGTGGCAGCAATATTCTAAGCATGGACGAATGGTAGGTTTATAGATCAGGACCAATAATTTGCTGATTCTTCTTTGGATCTTATCAAGGAG
This sequence comes from Acanthosepion pharaonis, assembly GCA_903632075.3. Taxonomy (NCBI): domain Eukaryota; kingdom Metazoa; phylum Mollusca; class Cephalopoda; order Sepiida; family Sepiidae; genus Acanthosepion; species Acanthosepion pharaonis. The sequence goes on along the minus strand of CAHIKZ030002035.1, from coordinate 1,090,388 downwards.
ATCTTGGTAAATAGCAGGAGACCATATGTGGCAATGGACGAATGGTAGGTTTATAGATCAGGACCAATAATATTGCTGATTCTTCTTTGGATCTTATCAAGGAGATCAAGGTAAATAGCAGGGAGCACCGGACCATATGTGGCAGCAATATTCTAAGCATGGATGAATGGTAGGTTTATAGATCAGGACCAATAATATTGCTGATTCTTCTTTGGATCTTATCAAGGAGGATCAAGGTAAATAGCAGATATCACCGGACCATATGTGGCAACAATATTCTAAGCATGGATGAATGGTAGGTTTATAGATCAGGACCAATAATATTGCTGATTCTTCTTTGGATCTTATCAAGGAGATCAAAAATGAGGTAGGTTTATAGATCAGGACCAATAATTATTGGAAAATCTTTAACCGGACCATATGTGGCAGCAATATTCTAAGCATGGAGAATATGGATATGTAACTCATTGCTTGGATAGAGAAAAATGGCTCATGACACAATAATGAATCATCTTTGAATGGTAGTTTATAGATCAGTTAAGCCTTGCTGTTCTTCTTTGGATTCAGCATCAATCTCAAGGTAAATATAAATAAAACATAAATAAAATTTTGGTTCTTCTTTATATCTATGGTTCTTGACATTTTATATGTGGAATGCAATATTCTATCTATTTTTTTCAAACATTAATGGAAAATCTGCTTAAGTAAAATAAAAACTGCGGTAAAAACTATGATGTTAATTAGATAAACTTTTAATTGCTTTTATAAATAATTTATATTCATTTAAATATAGTCGGAAGAAAATATGTGGCAGATGATTCTTGCTTTACAAGATTGTTTTTTATTTTTACCAATTATTGCTGATTCTTCTACATCTTATCAAAAAGATCAAATAAAAGCTCTTCAAAACTTTGACCTCATTAATCATTAATATTCTTAATGGATGAATGAAAATAATAGTTTATAGATCAAAAACTGATGTTAATTAGATAAACTTTTTGAATATCCTTCTTTAAGATTTTAAAATAATTTTTATATGCGCATAAACGTGACCAATTTGAAATTATGGGTGACCATAAAACTTTCTTTTTGACATTATCAAGTTTATAGAAAAAATAATATTTATTCTTGTTTGGATCTTATAAGGAAATTTAAAAATCTCAACATTTTTAAAATAATAGATTTATACGGAAAAATATTTCTAACATTTTATCAAGATTACTGACCACTTAAAATTAAAATAAGAAAAATGTTTTACCATTTAATTTCTTAAATAATGGATGAATGGTAAAGTTTTTAGATCAGGACCAATAAAATTGTCAAAATCTTTAGGGATCATTTTATTAAGGAGATTTTTTGATACAATAACAAAGAGATAATCACCAAATGTGGCAGTTTATTTTAAAAATGGATGAATGGTACGTTTATAGATCAACTAAAGTGGATTTGTAATATTTGTTTTTATTAATTTAATTATATTTTAAATCATCTAAATATTCCTTAAATAAAATTTCAGAAAAGTATATTTTATGTGTGGAAGATTTTCTAATAAAAAAATTATTATAATGACAGCTGAGTACTAAAAATGGTCACTAATCAACTATTTTAACCAAAAAGAAGTGAATCCACTACCAAGTCAATATAATTTATGTTTGAAATACGCTCACAGAGTATTTTTGGATAATGGAAATAGTAAATTCAATCCTTTAGCTTTCAATTCAAAGCTAAAACTACAGTTCAATTTGTTGAATCAAATTAATTCCCGTAATATTTAAACTTCCATTCTTTCTGTTTCATTAACAAAAAAAAATTTATATTCAATATTCAACAAGTAAAGGATGACAACTCTTACCTTAATCTTTATCAAGCTATAACACAAATTAACGATGTAAAATATTAATTAATCTGGACTGATTAATTCTTGAAAATCTTTTCACTGACAAGGAACATTGAATAAACTCTCTATCTGTCCTAAAAATATTCTCATTATCATGTTATATATTCGCTATATAAATGCTTTATCCTGGTTTTTTCTAAAAGGAATATTATTTGTTTTATATTTTGTCGTTGATGACCTTGTGCTATACCCAAAGTTAAATGTTTGTGGAGAATTTATTATATATATATATATATATGGATGAATGGTAGGTTTATAGTGGGACTTCTGATTCTTCTTTGGATATATATATATATATATATATATATTCCTAATAACATTCTTCTCCGCACTTGGATGTTATTTCACTAGCAACAGTTCACACTCTTTTCTTTGCTTCTAACGAAATTTTCCTGTTTGCCAACCTTTGCAAACTATTAGGATTTCATTTAAGAAAATCAACATTAATCAATGTTTTGTTCAATTTAATACAAATTTGAGAACCAATAATATTAAACAGGATGAAATCCGTGGTGATTTGATTTATAGATCAAAAATGATATAATTTTGAGTTTTTGAATCTGACATTTGCCATAAATTCTGAAAAATGTAAACATCCAACAAATTATGATTTCTGTTGGTCAAATCAAGGAAAAACACCAATACAATGCAACACAAAACGATAGTTTACTGCATGTTCACCTGCAGTAAAAAAATGAAATTTTGAACAGGACCAATAAATGTAACTTTGGATCTTAACTATTTATATTTACTAGGATAGATGCACAATTAAAAACTTTTTCTTAAGGTAACAAGGTGAATAACTCATTAAATATTTCAGGGAGGTAACTCTATTTCATTTTTTTTTTTTTTTTTTCACCTTTCTTAGAAAAACTTAGTCAAGTAAAATGTCTTATGACATTTAAATTGAATGCTTGGAAACTTATGTTTTCGATCAAGAAAATCAATATCCATAAAAGGTTTTGATCAATTTAATACAAATTCAATTAAATAGGATAAAAATCCGTCGCGATTCGATGACAAGATTGATAAAACATTGACTTTTGAATCTTTGATTCCACAAAAACTGTGCAAATCAAAGTAATCATCCATATATATATATATATATATGACCAGTTCGCCTGGAAGATCCATTTAGGTGAAACCTAGGTAGGTAGGTACTTTCTGACTCATTAGAATTTTTTAATTTGCTCTACTTAGTATATTGAGCCCTTTACGTCTTTTCTTATTTTACTCAATTGGCCTATTTTTCTTTTGACTCGGCATTGCGGTGTTGAGCGATTTTTTCCGACCTATTCGTATGTTTTTATTCTTTTCTTCTTTTTCAAAATTTTCCCCCAGATTACAGTTTGTTTGATTATGTTTTTTTTTCGAAATTGTACTATCCGTTTTTTTTATACCAGTCAATCATAGGTATTAATATATATATATATATATATATATTTATTAAATACAACAGAGAACGAATGTCGTAGATACGAAGCTGACAGCCGATTCTATCAGGGAGGACATTAATGAAAATTAAAAATAGAGTAGGAAGCCGTTGAAATATTCTAAGACGGTCACAGTCTCATATCCATTCAATTAAAAATGTTACCTCTATCCCTGATAGTGAGCGATTTCCACTATGTACTGGACCATATAAAATTATATATATATATATATATATATATATATATCAACTAGACTTCTTTGTTTCGAAAAACCCTCAATTTTTTAGATTTGCTAATCAAATCAATCTCGAGGTAAAAAAATAGGTTCTAAAAAAGAAAGAGCTACAAACATGGACTTCTGCCGACAAAAAATTAATGAAGAAATTTAGTTTGGATGCAGGTCTGAGTCGTTTTGGAGGATTCCAAAGAAAAAACCCCGATACATGAGTAAACAACTTAATGAAATTAACAAAAGAGCTCAATACAACCGTTAAAGCAGACCTAGATAAATTTAGATTTCCAGTGTAGCCAGAAATATATATATATATATATATATATATATAACTAGACTCGTTTCGAAAAACCCTCAATTTTTGAAAATGGATCGTCAGGAAAAACATTTCTGCAAAAAAAATTCCCCCGACGATCCGTTTAGGTGAAACCCTAGGTAGGTTTGTCCTAAACGGATCGTCACTAGGTTTATCTATATCTATATCTATATATATATATATATATATATATATATATATATATATATATTATAAATTGACTGATTGAAAATATGGTTCTTTTCGCTACACAGTAATAACCATCTTTCAAAAATGGAAGTTAAAAACTTTAAATTTAATTATATAATTAAATTCAAAGCATTACTTCCATTTCATCTTCAAGCGAATATTGGAGTAACTTATTTTTAAATTTACTGAGTTTTAAACGCACATATAAATTCATAATTTACTGTTTCCAAGGATACAGAGAAATCCAATCATTCAGACAGGGGCGGTAGCGTGTTCATTTTTATTAACTATTGTTGTATCAATTATGAGTTACGTTCGAAAAAGAGTTAAGTTTAGGGAGAGTAGGGTTGTATTTTCCAACGAATTCTGACATCCGGTAAATGCATGTCACGTGGGTTTTTTTTATTAACGGCATAAAGTTTTTTGGCATTTTTTTTCTTACTTATATATTTAAAGATTCTTTTTAGTTGTATTTGTGTTAGAACACGTTTTATTTAACTACAATTTTAAAATAGTTTTACTCTTAATTACTAATAGACAATATTTATTTCGATATATACGTATACATATACACGCACACACACATATACACAATGGGGTCGTTGTGCCAGGTTCAATATTCATTTAATAGCACTCACATTTATAGTCTCCACGTTGTCTTGAGTAATTTTATCTGCCAGTCTGTGATTCGTTATATATATATATATATATATATATATATATATATATGTGCATGTGTGTGTCAGTATGTATACCTCTCTCTTTCTCTCTCTCTCTCTCTCTCTCTCTCTCTCTTTCTCTCTGCAGCATTCTCTTTTATACTTGTTTCATTGCATATTTCAGACAAGGAAAATTTTATATATGAAATTTTGCAGTTTTCATAATCTCCTTACATATTTTCTGTATACATACACATATATATATATATTTAATTATATATATATATATATATATATATATATATATATATATATATATATATATATACGTAACAACGTACGATGAGAAATCTTAAATATGAGATATCCTAAAAAATATATATATATATATATATATATATATATATATATATACATGAAATTTTAAATGTCGACATAAAAAACAAATTCAAATTTCCATAATATAATTTTCCCTTAATTACCTACCCTAAATCACTCTCCGACTCTCATTTCTTCTCACTCTTCAAATGTCGACATAAAAACAAATTCAAATTTCCATAGTGTTATTTTACCTGATTTAGCTACTCGAAGTCCCTTTCACACTCCCGCCACCTCTAAAACTTTTTTCTATTATATTAATTATAGTTTATATACTTCCCTTGACTTGAAATGTTTCTCTAATTCTCTTTCTTTTAATCCCGAACGTCCTTGTTATCTATATATTTTTAAAATTTATTTTTAAATTCATTTTGAATTTTAAATTTAAATTTATTTTTTCCTATTTCTAATACTCCCAATTTGTCTTCATATAGTTAAGATTCTCTGACATTATTTAATAATGCACATTCCCCTCTTTAAGACAGATCTTTTGTCTGGTGCCTATCGTCTGACTTAACAGTGAAAAATCTGAACTCTGTATTTTAGGCAAGATAAATTTTAGGCTGACGATTTAAGTTGCAATGTCATTTCCTTACAGTTAATTTCTACTTCTTACTTCCTCTAGCTCTGCGGACATGAACTTCATTTTCACATCGTGATTGAAAAGACAGACGACAACTTTCATCGTCTGCCGAAATAGTCTATTCCCCACATGTGGTAAAAAAGATTTTGTGTGATTATTCATCATATTGCTCTATATAAATAAAATAGATTAAGCTCTCTTTAGTGGATCATTTTTAATATGTTCATATTACTAGGACCCAATTGGATTATATACCTACGGTTTCATTTTACCATATATATATATATATATATATATATATATATATATATATATAAGAAGATATAGTCTTATATTTTTATGGGATAAAGTGCTCAATATCAGAGACAGAGCGTGTGTAAATATAAAAGTGAACATTGAAGTCAACACTTAGAGGCTGTTTTCATGATAGACGCAATCACCATATATATATATATATATATATATATATATATATATATATATATAATATATGGTGTATGGAGCAGGAATCTCTCCATACAAGTTATATATATATATATATATATATATATATATATATAATGAGAAGCTACGTATACTTTCTGAATATGTATATATAGAAAAAGTTTCAAATTGAAAATTATAATGTTTTATTTTATGAAAGTATTTATTTATTTATATATATATTTGATATTTCAAATTGTCCTCAATTTTTCATCAAAAATAACTGTTTGTTACAAATAAATTAAAATTACTGTTTGTTAGCAAGTAGCGTCCTTCGCGAGACGCGGACGTCACGTGATATGGAACGTCACTGTTCGGATATTCTTAACTTAAATCTAACTGTCATAAATATTTAAAAAAAAAAAAAAAATTTTTACTATATCTAAAAAAAATTGCTTAACTATTGAAATATTTATAAAGATTTAAAACACCTAAGTCCCTATTCAATCCTAGTTTATGTGTATTTAATTTTAAAATCCAATATGTTTTTTTTTTCTGCGTGTGAATGTGGAAGTAAAATCGGAATCTATTAACTATTATCTATTAGCTATGGGGGAATAAGGGTTGTTTTGACGTATTGTTTGTTTATGGTTATTAAAATGAAATCTAAAATTGTTTCCAGACTCACCAATATATCCACTATTAGGACATAAGTTGCAGAATAAATAATAGATTACGTTATAGGTATCGCAGGTGAGGTTAGGTGGCTGTATTCTGATATTGGTGTTGGGTACGGAAAATGTATTAGCTATTAAATACACATAAACTAGGATTGAATAGGGACTTAGGTGTTTTAAATCTTTATAAATATTTCAATAGTTAAGCAATTTTTTTTAGATATAGTAAAAAATTTTTTTTTTTTTTTTAAATATTTATGACAGTTAGATTTAAGTTAAGAATATCCGAACAGTGACGTTCCATATCACGTGACGTCCGCGTCTCGCGAAGGACGCTACTTGCTAACAAACAGTAATTTTAATTTATTTGTAACAAACAGTTATTTCTGATGAAAAATTGAGGACAATTTGAAATATCAAATATATATATAAATAAATAAATACTTTCATAAAATAAAACATTATAATTTTCAATTTGAAACTTTTTCTATATATACATATTAAGAAAGTATACGTGGCTTCTCATTATGCTATTTGGACCCTACTTAAACGGCAAAAATCTCCACGATAAAAGAAAACTAGAAAAAAATTTCTACAAACTGGCACAGATACACTCGGATATTATGTTTCTCGGACTTTGCAAGAAAATGGACTTAATACCAAAAGGATTCCGATTTAAATACAATTTCCAACATAGTTTTATTACATTGCAAAAACAAAAAGCCCAACATATATACAACAGAACCTCCACGCAATTAAGAAATCTTGCACACAACACTGCTTACATTAAAAAATCTTTTTACATGAACTTATCTAAAAAAATCAGTTATTCTCTCTACCTAACACTTTCTCCGTTTCAATACTCTCAAGTAAAAAAAGCACTCAATTTCCTATACCAAAAAAAACTGACACAGTGTATATTTTTGAAAAACCAAAAACTCAATAAACTAATTGCTGAGGACCCCATTTTACAACACATAACTTACCTGAAAGACTATCTAATACAACAGATCCCACGAAGATCTCATTATGTTCACTACACCAATACTACCTCTGCTGACAACCACATCGCTAACCTATCTAAATACACTCTCACCCAAGGAGAAACCTCTTTATTAAATAAAGGATTATCATTCTGCCCCTCACAAACATTAAAACCTCTAAACCTTTGCTACGATATGGAAAAATACCTTCGTAGACTGAGACTAAAAGAATATTTCTCAGACAACCAACCTACTTCTAATACAGACAACAGCGCTAACCAATCATGCTCCAAACTTCCTCCGACGAAGAACAATACATGGACCCCACCAAGCGGACGTAACCAACACTTGGATCAATATGCCCACAAAGCCAGACAACACATGGATAACTTTTTAAAAAACAAAAGACACCAGATAAAAAAATACAACTTATCCAAAATAGAACACCAAGCCATCTATACTCTTAAAAACAACCGAGACATAATTATTGTACCAGCCGACAAGGGCGGAGCTATAACCATCTTAGACACTAACCACTACATTAAAGAAGCAGAATCACAACTTCAAAATAACAGATTCTATGTACCCTTACCTCTAGACCCAACTAGCACATTCAAAACAGAATTATCACTTCTCACTCAGAACCTGAACTACAACATAAAAAATACCATAAAATCTCTTATTCCTGAGAACCCTAAAACAGCAACATTCTACACTATCCCAAAACTACATAAACTCCCCAAAATCCTTTCAGAAAAACACCCTAACACTTTTTCATCCGACCCACATCAAATTACACAATCAAATAATGAAGAGAACATCTATGAAATTTCAAAAACCCTTAAAATCATGCCACCTGGTAGACCCATAATATCAGGCATTGGTACCCTCACAGAACTTATATCTGGGTACATAGACAATATCCTAAAACCTTTATTGCCTGACATACCTAGTTATATTAGAGACACTACTGACTTTCTCAACAAATTACAAAACATTAACTTAGTCCACCATGATACAATCCTAGTAACGATGGATGTTTCGTCCCTTTACACGAACATTCCACATGTTGAAGGAGTATCAGCTTGCTATGAGTTCATTAGTAACAAAAAATTACCTAACTACCAAATTACAGATATATGCCAATTAATAAATTTCATCTTAACACATAATAATTTTAAATTCAACAACAAACACTATTTACAGATTAGTGGCACAGCAATGGGCACAAAAATGGCACCTAGTTATGCTAATATCTTTATGCACATTCTAGAAAAGAAGATACTAGACAATTCAGAATATAAACCATCACATTACTTTAGATATATTGATGACATTTTCTTACTATGGACTCATGGATCAGAAAAATTAAAAACCTTTTCACTTTCTGCAACAATTTCCACGATACAATTAAATTTACCATGGAGCATTCATACACATCCATCCCTTTCTTAGACGTTATGATAAAATTAAACAAACATACACTTTCTACCAGTCTATACAACAAACCCACAAACCAACATAAATTCCTGCACTTTAACAGCTGTCATCCCTTTAAATTAAAAAAATCTATTGTATACAGCTCATTTCTAAGAATCAAACGCATATGCTCAGACCATTTAGATTTTCTATACAACATTAATCTTAACAAAACAATTCCTAAAATGCAAATACCCAATAAAAATAATAAAAGAAGCACTAAATAAAACTATCCTGATAAATCGCAACACACTTCTCACATACAAGAAAAATAAAAACAACAATCGGATTCCCATGGTTTTTAACCACAATCAATATTCCCACACACTTATTCACAATTTAAAAAATGATTACAAGAACCTCCAATTAGACAACAAGATCAAAGACATTTTCGATAAACCACCCATAAATGCAATGAAACAATCACCTAACTTATCAGCTATCCTCACCTCTACCAAATATCTAAGCAATAGAAACCAAACAGGAAATTACAAATGTAACAAACCTTGTTGCTTAGTTTGCAAACATTTAATAATAGCTAATACATTTTCCGTACCCAACACCAATATCAGAATACAGCCACCTAACCTCACCTGCGATACCCATAACGTAATCTATTATTTATTCTGCAACTTATGTCCTAATAGTGGATATATTGGTGAGTCTGGAAACAATTTTAGATTTCGTTTTAATAACCATAAACAAACAATACGTCAAAACAACCCTTATTCCCCCATAGCTAAACACTACAATCAATCAGGACACATTAGAAAACTGCAAATGTTTATTAATAGATTCCGATTTTACTTCCACATTCACACGCAGAAAAAAAAAATATATTGGATTTTAAAATTAAATACACATAAACTAGGATTGAATAGGGACTTAGGTGTTTTAAATCTTTATAAATATTTCAATAGTTAAGCAATTTTTTTTAGATATAATAAAAATTTTTTTTTTTTTTTTAAATATTTATGACAGTTAGATTTAAGTTAAGAATATCCGAACAGTGACGTTCCATATCACGTGACGTCCGCGTCTCGCGAAGGACGCTACTTGCTAACAAACAGTAATTTTAATTTATTTGTAACAAACAGTTATTTCTGATGAAAAATTGAGGACAATTTGAAATATCAAATATATATATAAATAAATAAATACTTTCATAAAATAAAACATTATAATTTTCAATTTGAAACTTTTTATATATATATATATATATATATATATATATAGTGCATTGGGGCACCCATCCCTCTGATATACAAGTTTCGTTAAAAATGACTAACAGTGTGCTACGGTTTAGTCTTTTATTGAATTTTTCTTGTGTTTTTATAATTCGCTTCTTTTCCGAATGTTAATTATGTAGAAATTGACGGAATTCTCCGTATGTCCGAGCGCTTTTGTCTATACTTTTAGCCATTATCAAGGAAGATTTTCTTTTTGCTTTTAACTGAATGTATGTTTTTTTATGTATGTATCTAGACTTATAACTCTGAAATCAATCAAGAATATCAAAGTACTTTTGTTAATTTTCTATTTTTCACGGATATCTTTAGGTGTCTTCTTCACTGAGCTTAATGAATGTAAACATTGTCTAGAATTTTGTTGTTTCAAAGCATCTGAACGTAGATATCTTTTTAATTCCCAAGTACGGATAACATTAAATCAAGGGACCCAAATGGACCTAGATGACAGGGATTATAGATTTGACCTTTGCACGGGAGTGTTTGAAAACTTAAAATATCTTGCATTCTAGAAAAACGAAGCATGATCTCTGTCCAAGAGTAGGTTCAATCTTACAGTACAAAAGAACACACATTCTAGGATAGTATGCGTTGACCTTAAAACAAAATTGTATGAATTCTTTCAACATGTCTTTAAATGATTTTTGGATATAAGTTAGACAATGAACGATCAGTTTTCAGCGTAAGATTTTTAAAAAAACGTGTGATGAATCAGTCTTACTTCAAGATAAAAATGAAAATATATCTCCTTCAAAGCTTTGATTGTTTTCTATTGATGGATTCTTTTAGTTTCTTGTTTATCTTACTCTTCTTCTTTGAAGAAAGACAGGAATATTTTTCAAACAATTCCTTGGTTGCATTGGGAAAAAACAATAATGAAACCGATTTCTATTTATTTATTTTTTTTCATTTCTTAGTTTTTGGATCTGGAGACGAGTTTTATAAAATGGCAACTTCGAGAAGCGCATCTGGTATAAAGATCTCGTCTAGCCTGATGTAAGCTTACGGCCATACCACGTTGAATCACTAATTCCTTCTTTTAAAACTTCGATTTTTTTCTACTGATGGATTAAAAAAACAAACAAAAAAAAACTCTGATACTCTTTTTGCGAACAATAAAAATTTTCATGCTATGAATTTTTTTGTTGATCGGAGTATGTTCTTTGATTGATTCATTTGTTTTTACGGCTTATCAACCTTTTGCATGTTAATTAAATATTTTAAATAATGTAAGTATTTTTAACTGGAGATACTCGACTCTCCCGTCGAATTCGACGTATGAGGGTCAAGCAGATCACTTCCTAGGAAACCGACAGCCCGACAACAGCACATGAGATTTGATTATAGTGGTGAAGGTTTCATGCAGGACCATCCACACTTTTTGAAGGGCCAAATACAGAGACCTGGTGCACTACGTGCCACAAGGTCCCCAAATGACACTCCGCAGGTTTTGAATTCAGAGTTGTCCTTCTCCTAGACCAGTTGCCATCCAAGGCTATAGAACCAAGTCTGTCCTGCTATTTACCCATAACTGGAGGGAGAAGAAGAGGATTCATTCCTTTCTCAAGGATATTAGCACGTAAGTTAATGTAATGGATTCGACTGAAATTCGAACTCGGCTTTCCGATTCCTCAATCCAATCAGGTTGATAAGCCGTAAAACAAATCAATCAATCAAAGAACATACTCAGCAAAAGGATTCATAGCATGAAAATTTCTATTGTTCGCAAAAAGATTATCAGGGTTTTTTTTTAATCCATTAGTAGAAAACAATCGAAGTTTTGAAAGAAGGAATTAGTGTTTCAACGTGATATGGCTGTAAGCTTACACCAGGCTAGGAGAGATCTTTATACCAGACGCTCTTCTCGAAGTTGCTATTTTTTAAAACTCGTCTCCAGATCAATCCTCCTGGAGATAATCATTTATTAATACAAGTGCTACTAATTAACCCATAGCTTGGCGGAGAGAAGAGATAGATTCATAACTTTTCCAAGGATATTTGCGCGTATGTTAACATAACATATCGAAGCCGACTGATGTTTGAAATCGGATCTCCGATTTCCAATTTCGAGCCGTTATCTGTTACACCACCCGCACTTCCAAACCTACAGCACCTGGTATTCCCCAGCGGTCACCTATCTAGGTACTGATTAGGTTAGACGTTTCTTAACTTCACTGATGTGCCTCATAGTTTCGAGCTTGTGTCACATGTAAGTTACGCTTAGAAAATCACTAACATTGTTGATCTCACGAGAACCCGTGTTTCATCGTAGTATGGTTGTAAGCTTAGACCGGAGTAGGAGGGATATTTATTCTAGATGTACTTATTAAAGTTGCATTTTTTTTCTCACTCGACCCACCCCACAAACAAAGGAATGAACCCCCCCGCCCAA
>CAHIKZ030002035.1:1070000-1072500 GCA_903632075.3 Acanthosepion pharaonis | reverse complement strand
ATCTATCTATCTATCTATCTATCTCCGTCTATTAGCTTCTTTCTTCTAACTTTATTCATTATGTATGTATGTATGTATGCATCTCTCTCTCTCTCTCTCTCTCTATCTATCTATCTCCGTCTATTAGTTTCTTTCTTCTATCTTTGTTCATTATGTATGTATGTATGTATATATGTATGTATGTATGTATGCATCTCTCTCTCTCTCTCTCTCTCTCTCTCTCTATCTATCTATCTATCTATCTGCCTCTATGCAGATAAATAGGTTCCAAGCTAAATACTTTCGGAACGATTTAGAAGTAAATCCTAATGTTTGGTCATTTGTTCAGATTTTTGGAAATGGTTCGTGTCCAGAAATTTGCAGCACCTCCCCACCTCCGCAAGATTATATAAAACAAATCACATGGCCTGCTGACCTTTTCCACAAGAACGCTCAGAGATATTTGCGATAGACTACATGCACATGTAAATTTTGAGCAGGCATTTTATGCAACAAAAGTGGAAAGACATCTGCTCAAATTCTGCATGTTCATTTTTGTACAACAAAGATGGACAAAGATGGAAGACAGCTGCTCAAATTATACATATTTATGAGGTGTAGCGGTTTACACACACACACACACACACACACACACACACACACACACACATATATATATATATATATATATATATATATATATATATCAATCTGTGGTATGCTTTTTAGGTATGGTGCTGCATGCTGGGATCAGTTCTAATGACTTGGCCATGTTCCCATTAATTCAGCTGTTAACATAAGATAAATAGTAGATAATATCAAAATACTAAACAGCACTCACTGTAACGAAATACTCAAAATACTTGAAGCAAAAGAAACAACTCACATTAAATATCTTTCGCCATATTAAACAGTTATTTAAAGTGCATATAAAATATTTTCTTGGACTTAAGGTAAGGTGTACATTCACTTGTTATCATGAGGAAGAAAGCGGACAGACACTTGCTGCCACGTATGTTGGGGCATTTGTTATGACATAGCAATAATTCCAGATATCCTTATTTTCTTCGATTTCTTTTTAGAATAGTCAATGGGACTTATACTAGTTAAAACTTAATGTTGCGAAAGGGTAAATCCAAGTGTCAACCAGGACTCTCTGCAAATTACCTCCCCCTCTCATCGTTACCTCTGTTTTTGTTGTTGTTGTAAGTGTTATATGTAATAGGAGTAGGTGGGCTTTCCTACCGCCCGGTCAACACTCCTCCCTTGGACATGAGTAGAGGCTTACGCCTTGTTTCTTGTTTAGGAAGGGGTTTCCGGTACTCTCTATCTCTCTCTCTCTCACTGGCCTCTGTATCTCCAGTTGCCTTGATCTATCCAATACCCTTCTCCTAATCTTTTCTTCTATCACCCTATCTGATCTTGATCCAAATATTCTGTAAACCCCTTGCGTCCTAGTGGATTTCCGCCTTGCTTGGGGTGAAACGATTAAATATATATATATATATATATATATATATATATATATATATATATATATATATATATACGCAGGTTCAAAACCTGCCGGCCGGCGCATTTCTTTAACAAGATATCTCGAATGTTCAGACCGGTTAAATAAATATAATACTATTTAAAAGAAAGGAGGTTTCGACTCAGATACGGATATCCACTAAAAATAACGTTTAGAATAATAAAATCTGTCGGATTAAATAAATAAATATTCACTAATGCTTTATATATATGAGACATTTTTTATGCTTATACATTCTTTTTTTATAGATATACATATTTAAATAAATGCTGTGTTTATAATAAACAGTATAAACAACATTTACCGACCTGAATGTCCGAGAAATTGTCATAGGAAATATGCGTCGTCCGACAGTAATTGAACATGTATCCTATACGGGACCGTCATTTAGCCTGACGTGCTTTTACCGATTTCGCCACAAACGATTGTTCAGTAAGCCAGCTCGATTTTACTGTTTTTTAAACTACAATTTTCTATGAGTTTTTCACGTGCATTCATATCTACTCGATGCGTATCCAAATGTATACAAATTACGCCACACATTATGAAAGTCCGACAATTTAAGAGCCCTGCTTTTAACTGGTAAAACAAATTTTGAGATTGAAATTTAATTTCTTGAAATTTCATGAAGTAAGTGCGTTCAACATATATAAAATATTTTTACCAAGATTTCTAAAAACATTTTTAAATAATTTCATTCATTTGTGAATAAGTCCTCAAAGTTTCATTAAAATCCGAGTATTATTTGATTTTTTCAAAATTTCCAAATTAGTCTTTTTCTCCTTGAGAAAGACATTTTTATGTTTATACATTTTTTTTGATAGATACAAATATTTAAGTAAATGCTCTGTTTATAATAAACAGTATTAACAACATTTACCGGTCTGAATGTTGTTATTTGTATCTATAAAAAAAAATGTATAAACATAAAAAATGTCTTAAAAAATAATTGTCCATTTCATAATATATATATAAATATATATCTGT
>CAHIKZ030002035.1:1062500-1067500 GCA_903632075.3 Acanthosepion pharaonis | reverse complement strand
TACGAGGCTGGCATCCCGCTCTCACTCCTTCACTGTCGAAACTCCTAAATGTAGCCGTCTCTTCTACTTTAATAGCTTCATGTCTCGCACCTAACGCCTGTGGAACTCCATTCCTTATTACTGTTTCTCTGTGAGCTATAATCTCCAGCTATTCAAGTGTAATGTCAATCGACATCTCCAGTTGCCTTAATCTATCCACTACCCTCATCCTTTCTTCTATCACTCCTATTTGATCTTGCTCTAAACTTTCTGTAACCCCTTGCGTCCGAGTGGCTTCTCGCCTTGCTTGGGGTGAAATGTTTAATATATATATATATATATATATATATATATATATATATATATATATATATATATATATATATACAGGTAAAAATAATCTAAATGAGTCCTAATAATATTAAATATTAAAACTGATCCACAAAGAGAGGTCAATGTATTTATTATAACAGAGCATATATAAATAAATAATTACGTATAAAGAAATTAAAAAATACCCCATATGTATAGCTATTTATATGTATAGATATACATATGGGGTATTTTTCAATTGCAATTATATATATATATATATATATATATATATATATATATGTGTGTGTGTGTGTGTGTGTGTGTGTGTGTGTGTGTGTATATGTATATGTGTGTGTGCGTGTGTGTGTATTAGGTATCTTCACTTTTACGCCGAAAAAACAGCATAGGATGATGTTAAAAGGTCCTAAACTTAAGAAAAAACAAAGTTCTATGGCCGAAATATTTGTTATTATTAAAAGGAAAAGATGAAAGTGTTTTTTATTATTTTATTTTCTAATCCTTTCTCGCACGTTCGAAATTTTAGTTGCAAATCTTGTTGGGGGGGGGTGGCGTTAGCGGTCTACGTAATATGATCCTTTAGTGTTTTAGCGCCTTTTTTCAGGTAAAAAAGACATTGATTTGGAAATTCTTGCAAAAATCAAATAATAGTTGGATTTTAATGAAACTTTGAGGGCTTATTCACAAATGAGTGAAATTATTTAAAAATGGTTTTAGAAATTTTGGTAAAAAATATTTTACATATGTTAAACGCACTTAGTTAATTTAATGAAATTTTAAGAAATTAAATTTCAATCTCAAAATTTGTTTCACCAGTTAAAACAGGACTCCTTGGAGAATTTAATCTGTCAATTTTTTGTAAAGCAGGACATCTAGTTATCGAAAATCTGTTCTGAATCTTAAAATTAAAAAAATGCAATAAAACTATGAAATTATTATATTAAAAAAAAATTTTAATTGTTTTTATAAATAAAAATTTTTAAGGACATTATTGTCTTTAGAAAAAAAGGTTTTCGATGATTAAGGAATTTTTACAAGAATTGTTTTCGTTTTTCGTTTAATTTTAATTAAAATAGTTTATTATATTATAAATCGTTTAAAATTCTGCATTACTTCAATCTGGTTAGATGATGTTATTAAACGAAATGTATAAAAAAAATTGAAAAACACAATAAAAGTCGTTTACACCCAATATCTTTAAAAGAAATGATTTTTGGTGCATAAACATTCACATTTTTTTAAGTAATATTGTCCATATATGACATTATCTTTAAAAGGTCATTTGTTTTAATAGTTATCTGACCATTTGAATATATATATATATATATATATATATATATATATATATATATATATATATATATATATATATATATATATATATTTTTTAGGTATTGGATTAAAATAATAAAAGTGTAGACAATTACGTAATAAAATTTAAAGTACTATAAATATTTAATAAAATAAATTTACAATTTGATAATTAATAATAAAGAATAAAATGTAAAATAAGTAAGATATGAAAAAACATAAATTAATAATAAATAAAATGCCATAAAATTTTATAAATAATTGAGTATCATAGTATTTCATTAATATTTCAGTTATTAAATTTTTAAATGAATTTAAGAAAATTTTATAGTATTTTAAATTTTGCTATTTTGTTCAAAGACCTTCAAAGTTGAGGCTATAAAGCTAAAGAAACTATTTCAAATTCTATAAAATATTCGAATAATTGCTGAAAATAGGTTAATTATTTTAAATATCAAGGTAGTTAAAACCACAAAAAAAACCGTTCAATAGAAGTTCTTAAATTTTTGTCAAATCTAGTCAACCATACTTACACGTTAGGCTGTCAATAATTCAATCAGTACGTCAGAAAAAAGACCTCGTGATTAAGAAATGCTTTTGTAATACGTTTTTTTATGCTATAATTAAGTAATTGTTTCAAATCAGATTAATGTAACTTTAAAATTGCTAATTTTCCTCCAGTAACGATTCACAAATATATATTTCATTTTTTGATGGTTTTTTAAAACCGAGAATAAAACTTTGTTTACAAATGTATCAAAATGTGTCAAGAGCCCTAAATTTAAATGAGTTTTGGGAGCGTCAAGAAGTTGAGATTCCAATCAATATAATTTCTGCTTGAAATTCACCAGAATTCTTTTCTAACAGGAAATAGTAAATTTAATCATTTAACGTTCAATTAAAGCTTCAAAAAAGCTTTTTCTTTTATGAAAATTCATTTTAAACCAAGGTATCGATACTGGACAACCACCTCTGAACAAATTCTAACTAGACTAACAGAGATTATTAACAGATCGGAATGTCAACATAGGTTAAAAATTCTAAGAAAACTCAATGCATAATATAAGGTAGCTATATACCGCCGGAATAACCTTGAAAGATTTATAAACATTTCTTTCTCTGATTTATATATATATATATATATTAGGTTGGTGCAAAAATAATGACGTAATAATGTCGTTTTTTACGTTAAAAATACGTCAAAAACGACATTATTACGTCATTATTTTGCACCAACCTAATATATATATATATATATATATATATATATATATATATATAATGGACTACATAAAAAAATGAAATTTAGACACTGTACCAAAATATAATTAAACAGCAAAAATTCGTGATATACTTAAGGTTGAATCTATAAAAGACAGACATGATAAAAGGAAAAATTCATCTTTTAAATAAATCACTAAATGAAATCCTGAAATAGTAATTACAAAAAGCTGATAAAGCGAACATCTTTGTTGTTTTAAACAATTCCGACTCCAAATCAAAAATGGAAGAGCTATTTGATCATCACACCAAATTTAGAAAACATTATCCTACAACTCAGCTAAAAATGAAAATTAATAAATTAATCACAGCTAACAAAGCGGAACAAAACAATCAAATACTAAAATAATCAGAGACTATAAACCAGGATATATTTACAAACTTAAATTTCCACTCCAACCTATTATATCCCATATTCCCATTCCTATCTACCAAATGACTAAAACGCTTAACCAATTAATTACATCATACATACCTAACAAATACAGCATTAAATCAACCCTTACACAAATATTAAAAATCGAAAAAACTTAATAATGAAACCATAGCATCATTTGACGTTGAAAATCTCTTCACTAACGTTCCAATTAGAGAAACCATTTATATTATTAAATGATAATCTTCGGCAAGGAAGATTTAATTAATCTTTTATTGAGTTTTTGCAACAATCTAACATCTTTCTTTTTTTCAGGAAAGAATATAGGAATTGTCCATCGTTATAATTGTTCCTGTAGGATTCGGCTACTTCCTCTTTTTAAAACACTTTTAACACGACGTCTCTGCTAAATAATGTGAGATGGATAGTAGAAGAAAGTTTAATAATCAGAGCCTCCCTAATCATGAGCTGTATATATCTATATACTTTAACACCCAAAATAAAGAAAAATGTTAGCTTGTTGCAAAAACTCAATAAAAGATTAATTAAATCTGTGACAGTAATTGACGTAATTTTCAGTTAACAGTATGAAAATAGCGTTCTCAAAATTCTTCCAGTTGCTAAGGACATTTTGTTTTTATTATTATTAGTTACTTTGTTTAAGTAAATTCATTTCGTTTTTTGCCTTCAGAAAGTCAACATCGGACGAAACGCGTCGGCAACTACTACAGTTTTCCTATTGTCATTTATATATATATATATATATATATATATATATATATATATATATATGCTGGTAGAAAATAGTGAAACACAGAAACATTTATGAATAAATCATGCTGTCTTTACTGCTATCTAGTGATGTAGCTCAGCCTGTTTTTATCTATGTCTTATTATCCTAATCTGTTCATATCTATCTATCTATCTATCTATCTATCTATCTATCTAATTCTGTTTCTAGCTATCCAGCTATATAATTGCATTTCTATCTATCTATCTATCTATCTATCTATCTATCTATCTATCTATCTATCTAATTCTATTTTCAGCTACCCTGCTCTCTAATTGCATATCTATCTATCTATCTATCTATCTATCTATCTATCTATCTATCTATCTATCTATCTATCTATCTAATTCTGTTTCTAGCTATCCAGCTATATAATTGCATTTCTATCTATCTATCTATCTATCTATCTATCTATCTATCTATCTATCTATCTATCTAATTCTGTTTCTAGCTATCCAGCTATATAATTGCCTTTCTATCTATCTATCTATCTATCTATCTATCTATCTATCTATCTATCTATCTAATTCTGTTTCTAGCTATCCAGCTATATAATTGCATTTCTATCTATCTATCTATCTATCTATCTATCTATCTATCTATCTATGGCTTGGAGGCGATCCCCTACTCCTTTTTAGGGATTGAACGTAATTCCATCTCCTAAAAGGAATTGACGAAGAGAAGCGTTCTGGACGAAGAAAGCACAATGCCAAGGCACATGGCCAACTACTTAGGACTTTCTCTATTCGAGAATTTGTCTATATGTGTTATTTTGATTTCTCGGCATCTATCCGTTCATACACAAACTCATAAGAACAAATTCAGATGTTTGGCCTTAAAAAGATGTGCGCCGTAATTTAGATACAAAACTACATACATAATAATAGCTGGCCACTCGTATTCAGGGTTACCCGTCTACTAGGGAGGCTC